>VSMD01117427.1:0-56694 GCA_008750895.1 Mirza zaza | reverse complement strand
TTGTTTCTTTTCTTTAGGTTTTTGTTTGGGTATTCACACGCCTTGTTTAATTTCTGAGCCGGTAGGTGGTGTCTGTGGGTGAGATTCGACCACTCCCTGTATAATGAGTCAGTAGGTGTCGTGAAAAGGGTGTGCAGGATGCTCTCCCTGTCAGTAGGTGGCGCTTGCCTGGAGGAACAGGCTACGCTGTTGTTTTTGTGTCCTGTTATCAGTTCTTGTTCCTGAAGAGAGAACTCTAGTGCCTCAGGTGGTGGGTGGGGCCCTGGGACTTCCAGGTGTGTCCTTTTCTCCCCTTCAGTGAGGACTGGTCTAGGGGAGAGTTTGGGCGGAGCTGAGTTGGGTAAGCCTGCCCTCAGGCACCACCAATGTCGTCCTCAGGGGTCAAAGTTCTGTTCTCTGCTTCCAGGCAAAGCTGACAGGGAGGGGCTGGAATGGCCCCGCTCAGTCAGAGTCTGTGTGTGGGGGTGGGGCTGTCCTAGACCCGCAGTCTGGAGTGGGCCTGGCCTCTTTCCACCATCCCCAACTCCGCGACTACTCCTAGGCCTCTGTCAGCAGGCCAGACCACACGCCACCAGGCCTCCCCTGGCTGTGATGCCAGCGGGGAGGTTCCTTGCACAGGAACGCCACCTGGGCTGGGCGCACGGCCTCCCTTTGGGGGGTGGGTTGCCCTCTAGGACGCTGATCTGCCCCTGAAGGCACACACACCTCAGCAGGCTGTTCACGTATATCCCTTCTCTGCCCCGGGCAATGCGAGGCCTCAGTACACGGGATGTAGTCTGCAGGTCTGACCTCTGGGTCCCTGAGTTCAAACTTTGTCCCCACCAGGGAGACGCATGCCTGTCCCAATTCACCCACAGGGAGCCCAAGCTGGTTCTATGTCTCTCAACCTCAGGCTCTGCCCCGTTCTCCTGGGATCACCTTGCCAGCAGCACCTGGGAGGGCTGGCAGACAGAGAGCTCACAGTCTGAGTTCCCCTTAGTCAGCTGTTATAGGGCCCCAAAAGGGAAGGTCCCGTTCCCTGGAGGTGCCTCCGGCTGGTGGCTATATTGTCTCTCTGTCTCTCTGGGCAGCCGCCGGTAGGGTCGGGGGAGGGGAGGAGGAGGCAATATGGCGTCTGCCGCGCGGCTCCGGTCTTTGCACACGGAGGTGCCCCGAGGGTGTTGGGAGCCTGGCGCCCCATCCACTACTGGCTTACCGCTCACTGGCGGTGGCCGTCGCTGGGCTGGTGTCCGCAGGTCCCTCTGCTTGCTGGGGAGCCCACCAGCAGTCTGGGATGCAGGGGAGGGGAAACGGCAGATCCACCTCCCCTTCCCGCTGGTCTCCGGGCTGCTCCGGGGGTCCCAGCCTCCAGTTCTCCTCCGCGACCTCCTCCCGTGGAGTCTCCCGTGGTCTCAGGTACTCCTCCTGCCGACCCTCATCCGATGTAGGCTCGTCGTCTTGCTTCTTTCTTCTAAGATTTCTGCTAGAATCTGTCTTTTCTTCAGAGACACTCTGTCTGGCGGTGTTTCTCATCCGCCATCTTCTGCAGATCCTAGGTGAGCTTCTTTATGACCATTATTTTGAATTCTCTGTCAAGTTAATCACATATCTCATTTCACTGTGGTCAGTTTCTTTAGCATTATCATGTTCTTTATTTATAATATATTTCTGTTTCTTCATTTTCTTTGACTATCTTTGTTGGTTTCTGTGCATTGGATGAAATAGGTACCTCTTTCAGTCTTCACAGACTGGCCTTGTATAGGAAATGAACCTCACCAATTAGCGTGGTCAGCGATTCTAGGTGCTTTTGAGACTTTTGTGCCCATTTTCACAGTGGCCCCAGGGAGACTAGAGTATGCCAAGTCCCATCAGTGCTCTGATACAGATGAGATCAATGCCAGACCCTTCAGTAGTAGCTGGAAAACTCTAAGATGTTAGATGTGCAATCTAACCCCTTCCATGGAGAAGATAGGAGCTGAGTTTATTGTCTGATTGCTCTGCACTGAGTTGGGAAAAGAGGTGCAGGAAGTGCTTACATGCTTGTTTAAAACTGCCTCTTTGTTTTCTGAAGTTCTAGGGACTAGCAAATATGAGAGAGCCCAATCTTGATCACAAGGGCTTTTATTGTAGAAATCTGTTTGCCACTAATGAGTTTACCCATCTTCTTGGTGAATTATGTACCAGAATAGCTGACAGTAGCCAAGGTAACTGGCTTGAGTTTTGTTTTTTCATTTTCTTTTAATATTCACAGCAGTCTTTGTGAAGCAGCTAGGAAAATTCACAATTCAAAGCCTGAAATTTGCCCACATTTAGGCATCTAAGAACAAGGAAACAGAGATTTGAACCCAAATATCTCTAACTTCGAAGCCTTTACACTTTTCTCTATACCTAACTGCCTCTCTTCAGTAATAGCCAGCCATGAAACGTCAAGAAAACAGATAACAAAGGCAGATAATTAGAAAGAAAATGGAAGGGCCTGGTTCATTTTGCAGTTTCTTTACATTTATAGTTTCACCTAGTACATTTATCCTATGAGCATTTATGGTATGAGTGGTTATGGTATGTCATAATGGAACTGGCCTGGAGAAAAATTATACCTAGTTCATAACTACAAGAAATTTAGTCAACTGTACCAAGCAAAATATATTTGAAGGATACCTAAATAATGTTTGTCTAAGTCAATGGTTCTAAAACTTGAGCATGCATAATAATCACCAGGAAGTTTTGTTAAAACACAGGTTTCTGGATTCCATTCCTAGAGTTTCTGATGCAGTAGGTATAGGATCGGGCTCAAGGATGTGCATTTCTAACAGGTTTCCATGTGATGCAGGTATTGCTGGTTTGGTGATTGCACTTTCCTAGGCAATTTGCTTGAGTTTCTGCCTGATTTTTCTCAGAAAAACAGCCACTACTGTAGTTTGGCCTACAGCTAATACACTGGGTACTCTTATTTTCCAATCACATCAGTGTCATGTGATTTCCTTATTTACCCCCTAGTGTCCATTAGCCAGGGGTTGTGCTTGAAACTTTGCCTTATCACAATGGTGGTGGAGAGATCATATAACCTAGTCTCATGCTTAAGGGGATTAATAATTCCATGTTACATCTAATGCAGCCATGACCCAGAGAAGTTAGCTGAATGTATATACATCTAGTCAATATATAATTTATTAGGGCTCTGTTATTTGCCAGGTAGGGTTAAACAGTAAACAAGATAAAGGCTCTATCATCATGGCCCTTACAGGCTCTCAGACAAGTAAATAGAAAATGACAAAGCAGCATGATAGGTGAGGAGTCTTCTGATGGAAGAAGAGATGAGTGACAATTACCTACATAAACTAGCCTGGATCAGGGAGAATTGACCAAGTTAACTTTTTAAGGACTCAATCATTTCAAACCCAGATAAATCTCCTGATTCCTGGTGAAGTACTTTTTCCACCAAGCCATACTATGTGATACTGATATCAATTCCTAATACTTATATAGCACTTTCTATGTGTCAAGTTTCTAAGTGTAACCCACCAAATTGATAGGTACTATTATCATCTTCCAATTTACAGGTGGGGAAACTGAATCTGAAAATTTAGATAACCTCCTAGGAGCGTCTACTAATAAGTAATAGAACAAGGATTTGATCCCAGGAAGCCTCATTCCAGAGCTACATTCTTTTCTTTCTTGAGCTAGGGTCTTAGTATGTTGCCTAGGCTGGTCTCAAACCCTTGGGTTCAAGAGATCCTTTCACCTCAGCCTCCCAAGTAGCTGGGATAACAGGCATATGCCACAGAGCTACACTCTTAACCACAATATCATAGATGCTCACAAGGGAATTTAAGATTGAAACTCAATATGGACATGCCACAATGTAATTTCATGCTATTGTTTTAACATCACATGAATGGTCACCAGTTATACCCACTGAGGCAGAATCCTCATTGATAAACAGATTGGCTGGCTTGCTTGCTTTCTCTCTCTCTCTGTCTCTCTCTCTCTCTCTCTCACTCTCTCTCTTTCTTTCTTTCCCGCATATTATGGGGGTACAAATGTTTAGGTTACATATGTTTCATTGCCGCCCTTCCCCCCCACCAGAATCAGAGCTCCAAGAGTTTCCATCCCACAGATAGTGCACATCACACTCATTATGTATGTATATATCCATCCCCTTCTCCCCCCTCCCATCTGTCAGATGCCTGATAAATGTTATTCCTATATGTGCACTTAGGTGCTGATCAGTTAATACCCATTTGCTGGTGAGTACATGTGGTGCTTATTTTCCATTCTTGGGATACTTCACTTAGTAGAATGGATTCCAGCTCTATCCAGGAAAATTTTGAATAATGGATTTGCTTTCATAAAATAATCCTATAGTACTGCTGAAATACACTGCATCATTTAAAATGTAACATCTAAACAGACAGTGTATATAAATTTGGATCTAATGATAAGTAGATCAGAATGATGAAACCTCTATAGTTTAGGCTTCCTCTCAGTTTTAAACCCTCAAAACCTTGACTTTGGCAACTCATTAGGCTCTGGGAAACCAATTTATTATCACAAATTAAGATTGCCATGTGACTTCTTCCTTTGCCCCTAACCTGCCTCTCTTGAATTCCCCATCTCAGTAAATGGCAGCACTAACCACTCAGTCAACTTGGCTATAAATAAACCTGGGAGTAAAAGCTCCTTTTCTCTCTTATGACCCACATTCAATAAGTTGCCAGATGCTTTAATAACAAGTCTGCATTGTTCCTCATCTGATCTTAGCTATATTTAGTAATCTAGCTGCAGCCAACATTCCACACTGAATTAACTGTCATCATAGTAACCACCATTTATTGAGTTATTACTATGTAACAGGAACTGCGCTTAGAGTAATATATGCATTATTGTATTTGTTATTTCATTTTAGTCCTCACAAAAATCTTAGCAATTGAGTACCATTGTTATGTTTTGTTTTTTTGTTTATTTTTGAGACAGAGTCTTGCTCTGTTTCCCAGGCTAGAGTGCTGTGGTGTCAGCCTAGCTCACAGCAACCTCAAACTTCTGGGCTCAAGTGATCCTTCTGCCTCAGCCTTCCAAGTAGCTGGGACTACAGACATGTGCCACCATGCCTGGATAATTGTTTTCTGTATACTTTTAGTTGTCCAGCTAATTTCTTTCTATTTTTTTTAGCGAAAATGGAATCTTGCTCTTTCTCAGGCTCGTTTCAAACTCCTGACCTTGAGCAATCCTCCCTCCTCAGCCTCCCAGAGTGTTAGGATTACAGGCATGAGCCACCACACCCTGCCATTGTGTTATTTTTTAAGATTAAGAAACAGGCTTTAGAGGGATTATTTGCCAAAAATCACATGAATAATAGTCCACAGATTTATGACTGAAAAGCATTCTGACTCCAGTGCCCACGTTCTCAACCACTGTGTCATATTGATTCCCATTATTTTCCTAAAATAGAGATTTTTTTCCCTTCTTACACACTCATTTAAAAATCTTAAGTCACTCTCCATTGCCTTCAGGACAAAATCCAAACTCCTTAAAATTACATATGGTATTTGTCACAAATCTACTCTTCAAATCACATTTCCTTTTCTGTTTGTTCCCCAACTCCCATAAATCCTGTGCTATTGTCATGCCTAATTTCTTGCTATTCCTCAAACATACTAGATACTTTTTGTTCTCTATGCCTTTACTTATGTGTTTCCTCTGCCTCTAGTTTCCTTCACTTCTTCTTCATCTGGAAAACTCTGACTCATATGTCAAAACCTGGCTACAATACCATCTCTTTTGTGATGCCTCTTATGATTTCCTACACATGGAGTTGTTCTTTCTACCTATTTTACTAAAAGGACATCATACAGACCCATACAGTAGCAGGCCTAATGTTATATACTAATTACTTGATATTAGGTCTTCCCCTAACACACACACACACACACACACCCACGCACACACCCACACATGCACAAGTTTTAATTCATATGCTATTATACTTGCATGTGTCACTATTAAAAGCCCTCTTTTTCAGTTGGGCAGATTTTTTTTTTCCTTCACCGTGCTCCAACTCCTATCCCACCTGTTCTAGATATACACACAAATGTCTGCAGGCTATTCTCCTCTCTTGAATCCAATAAACCTAGTAGTGGACCAGACATGGTTTGTCCTGTGCTTGAAGGCAGATGGGCTAGAGCAGGGGTCCTCAAACCTTTTAAACAGGGGGGCAGTTCACTGTCTCTCAGACCATTGGAGGGACAGACTATTTTTTTAAAAAAAACTATGAACAAATTCATATGTACACTGCACATATCTTATTTGGAAGTAAAAAAACAAATGGGAAAAACACCCGCATGTGGCCCGTGGGCCATAGTTTGAGGATGTCTGGGCTACAGTATGCCCTACTGTTCATCTCTTACCCTATGTTCCACACTACTCTTCAATTATCTCTCATGGGCTTCCCTATTTTTCTCTAGGGTACTCGTGCCTGAAGAGAAATTGGTCTGGTTGTTATCTGGCTATGTTTCTGTCAGGCCCTCATGGAGTTGACTCTTGTCCTTGTATCATCCTTGGGCTAAACTATTGATGTAACCCTAACTTCTAACATGCAGTTTGATCAGTCTCTGTTTGGCATCCCCAAAACCATGACCCTCGGCATCTCAGTATTGTGAAAGTTGTCACAGTCAAAATGGGCTCATTTGTGTTAAAAATTTTATTTTTATTATTTCAGAATATTATGGGGGTACAATCATTAAGGTTACATATATTGCCCTTGGCTCCCCTCCCCCCTTGAGGCAGAGCTTCAAACGTGTCCATCCCCCAGACGGTCTGCATCACACTCACTATGTATATATATACCCATCTCCTCCTCGCCCCTCCCACCTGCCCCACACCTGACAAATGTTTGTTTTTCTTTATTTCTTAACATTTTGGTTACATTTTATATTCTTGCCTCTCCATAGGAAGGGTTAGAGGTATGGCCTTCCCCTCCAAAATGTTCACCCCATCCTACAGATGTGGGACTACCCCTCCAACCTCTGAATCCCTGGTGAACGCCACCACCATTTGAGCACCATAGTGTTACTCAGTCAGTACCAATTTGATGGCGAGCATATATGGAGCCCATTATTTTGATCTTGTGTCATCTCACTTTGGATAATACGCTTAAGCTCAACCCAGGATAATATAAGTGGTGCTAACTCGCTGTGGTTTCTTAGAATAGAGTAACATTCCATTGTAAACATATACAAAATTTTAATAATCCACTCATGAATTGACGGACACTTGGGTTGTTTCCACATTCTTGCTATAGTGAATTGTGCTGCCATAAACATTCAGGTGCAGATGTCTTTATAATAGAATGTCTTATGCTCTTTGGGTAGATGCCTAATAATGCTATTGCTGGGTCAAATGGTATTCCTATTTTTAGCTCTTTGAGATATCTCCAAATTATCTCCACAAAGGTTGCACAAATTTGCAGTCCCACCAGCAGTGTAAGAGTGTTCCTGTCTCTCCATATCCTCACCAGCATTTGTTGTTTTGGGATTTCTTGATACTGGTCATGCTCACTGGGGTTAAATGATATCTCATTGTGGTTTTGATTTGCATTTCTCTAATGATTAGTGATGTTAAGTATTTTTTAATATGTTTGCCGGCCATTATACTGTCTTCTTTTGAAAAGTTTCTGTTCATTTCTGTTGCCCATTTCTTGATGGGGTTGTTTGAATTTTTGAGGTTGATTCTTTTGAGTTCTAGATAGATTCTTGTTATCAGACCTTTATCAGAAGTGTAGAGAGCAAATATTTTCTCCCATTCTGTAGGTTGTCTATTTGCTCTAATGATAGTTTCCTTGGCTGTGCAGAAGCTTTATAATTTGATCATATCCCATTTGTTTATTTTTGTTGCTGTGGTGATTGCTTTGGGGGTCTTCTTCAAGAATTCTTTGCCTGGGCCAATGTCTGAGAGGGTTTTCCCAACATCTTCTTATAGGATTCTTAAGGTTTCATGTCTTAGGTTTAAATCTGTTATCCTATTGAGTGGATTTTTGTAAGAAGTGAGAGGTAGGAATCCTGATTCAATCTTCTGCATGTAGCTTTCCAGTTTTCCTGGCACCATTTATTAAAGAGAAATTCTTTTCCCCATTGTATATTTTTGTCTGCTTTATCAAAGATTAGGTTACCATATGCAGATGGTTTCATCTCTGGAATCTCAGTCCTATTCCAAATATTGATGCTTCTGTTCTTATACAAGTATCATGCTGATTTAATTATTTTTGCTTTATAGTAGAGTTTGAAGTCAGGAAGACAAACGCCTCCCAGTTTGTTCTTTTTGCTTAAGATTGCTTTGGCTATGAGTTTTTTCTGGTTCCATACAAAGTGTAGAATTATTGTTTCTAGATCTGTAAAGAATGATGGTGGTACTTTGATGGGGATTTCATAAATTCTATAGATGACTTTAGGTAATATTAACATTTTAATGATATTGATTCAACTAGTCCATGAACAAGGTAGATTTTTCCATCTGTTTACATCTTCTATTTATTTTTTATTGTTTCATAGTTCTCCTTGTATAAGTCTTTCATATCTTTTGTTAAATATATTCCTAGATATTTAATTTTCTTTGGGGCTATAGTAAAAGGTATTGCAGTTTTTATTTGAGTTTTGGTTTGATGGTTCTTTGCATATATGAATATTCTGATTTATGTATATTGATTTTGTAACCTGAGACATTACAGAATTCATTTATCAAGTCCAGGAGTCTCTTAGATGAATCCCTGGGATTTTCTAGGTATAATATCATATCATCGGTGAAGAGCAAGAGTTTGATCTCATCTGCACCCACTTGGATGCCCTTAATATTCCTCTCTTGCCTGATTGCTATAGCTAGGATTTCGACTACTATATTGAATAGAAGAGGAGATATAAGCATCCTTGTCTAGTTCCAGATCAAAGTGGGAATGGTTTCAGTTTTTACCCATTGCATCTCATATTGGCCATGGGTTTTTCATAAATGGATTTGATAATTTTAAGGTATGAGCTGCTTATGCATATTGTTTTAATTTTTTATTTTTTCATATTATGGGGGTACAAATATTGTTAGGGTTACATATATTCCCCCTGCCATTCCTCCCCATGCCCTCCCCCCACCTTACCAAAACATCAAGCATGTCCTACTTTCAGGTGGTACGCGTCTCACCTATTTCATAAGTGTAAATTCTTCCCCTCCTCCCCCTCCCATTTGCCCACCACCCGATAAAAGTTTGTTTGTTTGTTTTTACCCTTTTTTTGACCTTTGAGTTACATTGTATATCTTAGCCTTTCCCTTGGAGGGTTTAGATGTATTCCCTCTCCCCCCACCGCTATGCTCACCACAACCCTAAGATGTGTATCTCCCCCTCCCCCAAACCCTAGTGGGCACTATCCCCATATGAGCATCATAGTTTTAATCAGTCAGTACCAATTTGATGGCGAGTAGATGTGGAGTCCATTTTCTTGATCTTGTGTCACCTCACTTTGGATAATGGGTTTAAGCAATTACATAAATGCTTATGCATATTTTGTTAAGAGTTTTTATCATAAGAAAACTCAATGGAAATGAAGAGAAAATACAATCCCAAATATAGAGAAACCACAAGAAAAATATAGGAAATGAATAAAAGATTCTCCAAAGAAATTGAAATTATTCAGAAACCAAAGAGAAATTCTGGAAATGAAGGAAACAATCAAGGACCTACGTAATACAGTGGAAAGCATAAAGAATAGGATGAACCATGCAGAGGAAAGAATAACAGAGCTTGTAGATTATGCCTTTGTGCTAAACAAATCAGAGGAATAAAGGGAACACAGAAATGAGAGACAAGACCAAAGTTTACTGGAAATGTGGGATTATGTAAAAAAGCCAAATCTCAGATTGATCGGGATTCCAGAAAGAGAAAAGGAACATTTACAAGGGCTTATTTAACGGAAATAACTTATTTCACAGAATGCTGGAGGAAAATATGCCAGACCTGGCTAGAAATCTTGATATCCAAATACAAGAACTACACAGAACTCCTGGGAGACTCAACATGAAAAGGCAATCACCTCGTCACATGGTTATTAGGCTGACCAAAGTAAACATGAAAGAAACAATTCTCCATGTGGCAAGACAAAAGCAGCAAATGAGCTATAAAGGTAAGCCTATCAGACTAACAGCAGACTTCTCATCTAAAATCCTACAAGCCAGGAGGGATTGGGGGCCTATCCTTAATCTTATAAAACAGAATAATGCCCAACCTAGAATTTTTTATCTGGAAAAATTAAGTTTCATCTATGAGGGAGAAATAAAGTCCTTCTCTGACAAACAATCACTGAAGGAATTTGCAAAGACAAGATCATCCCTACAGGAAGTTCTCAGACCTGCCTTCCACACCAAACAGGGCAATAGACACTCCTCAAAGTAAAATCTTCAGAGAATTTAAGGATAGAACGTGAACTGCATGATGGCTAAAGGAGCAAGTCAAAGCAACAAGTCTTCACCCAACAATATAAATGGAAATCTTCCTCCAATTTCAATTCTATCAATAAATGTAAATGGTTTCAACTGTCCTCTGCAAACATATAGACTCTCAGAGTGGATAAAAATCCACAAGTCTAGTGTCTGCTGTCTACAGGAAACTCATCTAACCCACAAAGATGCCTTTTGGCTGAAGGTCAAGGGATGGAAAACTATCATCTAGGCAAATGGAAGTCAAAATAAAGCAGGGGTAGCTATATTATTTGCAGATAACATAAGCTTTAAAATAGCAAAAGTAAAAAAGGATAAAGACAGCCACTTTATAATGGTGAAAGGGAAGAAACAATAAGAAGATTTAACAATTCTTAATATTTATGCACCCAATGCAGGAGCACCCAATTACATAAAGCAGGCACTGTATGATCTAAACAGCATGTTAAACAATACTCCCATAGGACTTCAACACTCCGCTGAATGAACTGGATAGATCCTCCAAACAGAAAATAAGCAAAGAAATATGGGCTTAAACAAAACTCAAGATCAAATAGGTCTGACAGATCTCTACAGAACATTCCACCCAAATAAACTTGAATTTACATTCTTCTCAGATGCCCATGTGTGAAAATTTTTTAAATTGACTAAGAGAGCTGGGGAAATTCATCAAGGGAAAACAAAAACTATCAGAAAAGACTCTGCAATAGCCACAACCTTACACAAACTTACTTCTCGCATAAAAATACTTATGTGAGGAGATCTGCCCAGCAACTGCCTGTCGAACTGTGGACTGGCACCATAGTTGCTGTTGATCTTTGTAGCCGAGCATGATTATCTCAAAACTATTATGTAATTCTTCTCACTTTTTCTTTTTTTGAGACAGAGTCTCACTCTCTCACCCTAGGTAGAGTGCAGTGTGTCATTGTATCTCACTGCAACTTCAAACTCCTGACCACAAGGGATCTTCCTGCCTCAGCCTTCCGAATAGCTGGGACCACAAGCACAAGCCATGTTGCCTGGCTAATTGTTCAACATTAGTAGAGACAGGGTATCACTCTTGCTCAGGTAAGTCTCAAACTCCAGAGCTCAAGCAATTATACTGCCTTGACCTCTCAAAGTTCTCGTATTATAGGTGTGATCCACTGTACCTGATTCTTCCTTATTTTTTCTTTAAAAATCTTTATCGTTCTTTACCTCCCTGAATATTCACATAGTTTACTATGGCACATGTATTGCCCTTGTAATACCCCATTCCCACATAGATGTTATTTTCTTTCAGAGAGCCCCTGCCTGTTATGTAGGTTGGGAATTAGGATCTCTCTTGATTGGCCTTAGATTTTTTCCAATGTGTCCTGGTTTAGGCTTGGCCTCAGAACTTCTGGTGTCTCTTTTCAGGAAACTACCAGCTTATTTTATATGCTCCAATGAGTTCAATCTAGTAGCTGTCCCAAGAAGGCTGTGACGCTGGTGACTCATAATGGAATTCATTCTTTTGAAATCTTGATGTTGATGGATTATTCATCTTAGATTTTGTCATCCTTTGCCTTCCCCAGTCCCACCCTAGCTGCCTGTTATTATTACAGACCAGTTGCAGGCTCTGCACTGACCAGCAGTATTGGGACCAGTGAAAATCCACCTAAGAAGAATATTCGAAGTTCCCTTCTACTTAGCAAAAAGAATGATTTGGGGCTGGTAATAGTTTATGGTTATCTTGAATCCAGTGTCTGAGGGTTAAGTAAAACCTGACAGCATGAGAAAGAGTTGAGTTGCAGTCACCTACTTGACCACTCTTCCTTCAAATATGAGGCTAACTACTGGAGTCTTAATCTTTGAATCCTACCTAATGAGTTTAGAAACTAGAATATACTTATCCTAGTCCTGCAATTTGCCTCCATTCTGTCACTAGTTTTCCTCACTTGGAGGGAAGCCCAATATCCTGGTTGACAAAATAGGGTTGCATTTAGGGGAATCCCAAGGATTATCAGAGATAGTGATGGTTAGGGTAGTGGTGTATACAATGCTAGTGCTGATGGTAATTGTGGCCATGACAATGGTAACAGTGGCTGTAGTGGCTATGAAGACAGTGATGAAAGAATTGTTTTTTTATTATTAGTTTTTGTCTCTTTTAAATTTATTTTTCAGCATATAATGGGGTACAAATGTTAGGGTTATATATATTGTCCTTACCCCCTCCCCCATTGAGTCAGAACTTCAAGTGTGTCCATCCTACAGTTAGTGAACATCATACTCATTAAGTATACACATCCCCTGCCCCCCCCGCCCGACGCCCCATAGATGTTATTCCTATATGTCCACTTAGGTGTTGATCAGTTAATAACAGTTTGCTGGTGAGTACATGTGGTACATATTTTTCCATTCTTGGGATACTTCACTTAATAGAATGGGTTCCACCTCTATCCAGGAAAATACAAGATGTGCTAAATCACCGTTGTTTCTTATAACTGAATAGTACTTCATGGTATACATATACCACATTTTATTAATCCACTCATGTATTGATGGGCAGTTTGGTTGTTCATACATCTTTGCAATTGAGAATTCTGCTGCTATAAACATTACAGTACAGGTGTCTTTTTCATAGACTGACTTCTGTTCTTTTGGGTAGATGCCCTGTAATGGGATTGCTGGATCAAATGGTAGATACACTTGTATCGCTTTATGATATCTCCATATTGCTTTCCACAGAGGCTGAAATAGTTTGCAGTCCCACCAGCAGTTTAGGAGTGTTCTTATCTCTCCGCATCCACGCCAACATCTATTGTTTCTGGACTTTTTGAGAAAGGCCATTCTTACTGGAGATAAGTGATATTTCATTGTGGTTTTGATTTGCACTTCCCTGATGATTAGAGATGTTGAGCATTTTTCATATGTTTGTTGGCCATTATTCTGTCTTCTTTTGGAAAGTTTCTGTTCATGTACCTTGCCCACTTCTTGATAGAGTTGTTTGATTTTTTCCTTGCTGATTTTACTGAGTTCTAAATAGATTCTAGTTATCAATCCTTTAGCGGATGTGTAGCTTGCAAAATTTTTCTCCCATTCTGTGGGTTCTCTGTTTGCTTTCTAGACAGTTTCTTTGGCTGTGCAGAGCTTCTTAATTGTATCAGGTCCCATTTATTTATATTTTTGAAGCTGTGATAGCCTTTGGGGACTTCTTCATAAAATCTTTGCCTAGGCAATTATATAGAAGAGTATTTCCAATGTTTTCTTCTAGAATTCTAATAGATTCACACCTAGAGTCCAAGTCTGTTGCCCAGAGTGAGTTAATTTTTGTGATAGGTGAAAGTTGTAGATCCTGTTTCAGTCTTGTACATGTGGCTATCCAGTTTTCCCAGCACC
Source organism: Mirza zaza (assembly GCA_008750895.1). Lineage (NCBI taxonomy): Eukaryota > Metazoa > Chordata > Mammalia > Primates > Cheirogaleidae > Mirza > Mirza zaza. Next base: position 42,885 of record VSMD01117427.1, on the reverse strand, counting down.
AATTATTGAATAAGGATTCTATTTCCTAGTGTATGTTTTGGTATTCTTTATTAAAGATTAGATGGCTATATGAGAACGGTTTTATATCTGGGTTCTCTGTTCTGGTCCACTGGTCAATGTGCCTGTTCCTGTGCCAGTTACAAGCTGTATCAATTACTATAGCCTTGTAGTATAGTTTGAAGTCTAGTAAACTGATACCGCCCATTTTGTTTTATTGTCTAGGATTGCTTTTGCTATACAGGGTCTTCTCTGGTTTCATATAAACAGTAAAATTATTTTTTCTATATCTGTGAAAAATGATGTTGGGATTTTAATATGGATTGCATTGAATCTGTATATCAGTTTGGGTAGTGTAGACATTTTGACAATGTTGATTCTGCGAACTCACGAGCATGGTATGGTCTTCCACCTGTTTACATCTGCTGCTATTTCCTTCTTCAGTGTTAAATAGTTCTTCTTGTAGGGGACTTTTACTTCCTTGGTTAAATATATTCCTTGGTACTTTATTTACTTTGTTGTTATTTTGAAGTGAATTGAGTCTTTGAATTGGTTGTGACTTTGACTGTTGTCATATATGAATGCCTCTGATTTGTGTGTAGAGATTTTGTATCCTGAGACTTAACTGAATGCATTTATCAGTTCAAGGAGTCTCTTGGGTGAATCTTTGGGGTTTTCTAGGTATAATATCATATCATCAGCAAATAGTGAGAGTTTGATCTCTTCTGCTCCCATTTGGAATCCCTTAATTCCACTCTCTTGTCTGATTGCTATGGCAAGGACTTCCAGCAGTATGTTCAATAGAAGTGGAAATAGTGGGCAAACTTGCCTTGTTACAGTTCCAAGTGGGAATGCTTTCAATTTTTACCCATTCAGTATAATGTGGGCTGTGAGTTTGTCATTTATAGGTAAGCTCCATCTTTGCCTATATTGTTAAGTGTTCTTCTCATAAAAAGGTGTTGAATTTTTTCAAATGCTTTTTCTGCATCTATTGAGAGGATCATATGGTCAATGCTTTTGCTTCTGTTTATATGGTGAATTACATTTATAGATTTGCGTATGTTGAACCATACCTGCATCTCTGTTATGAAGCCCACTTGGTTGTGATGGATTATTTTCTTGATAAGCACGTGGATTTGATTAACTATAATTTGTTGAGAATTTTTGCATCTATATTCATAAGGGATATTGGTCTGTAGATTTCCTTTATTGTTGCATCCTTTCCTGTTTTTGTTATCAGGGTTATTTGGGCTTCATAAAATGTTTTAGAGAGGTATCCACCCTTGTCGATGTTGTGGAATAATTTATGCATGATAGGAACTAGGTCTTCTTTTTTTTTTATGTCAGCATATCATGGGGGTACATATTTAGGTTACATATAATGCCATTGCACCCCTCCCCCCTCAAGTCAGAGCTGCAAGCATGACCATCCCCCAGATGGTGCCCATCTCACACATTATGTATATATATACCCATCCTACCCTCCCCCCTCCCACCGACCCAACACCCCATCAATGTAGTTCCTATGTGTCCACCTAGGTGCTGCTCAGTAAATACTAATATGTGGGTGAGTATATGTGGTGCTTGTTTTTCCATTCTTGGGATACTTCACTTAGTAGTAAGAGTTCCAGCTCGGTCCAGGAAAATGCAAGCTGTGCTATACCACTATTGTATCTTAAAGCTGAATAGTACTCCATGGTAAATATATACTACATGTTATTAATCCACTCATGGATTGATGTTCACTTTGGTTGATTCTACTGATTTACAATTGTGAATTGTGCTGCTATAAACATTCGAGTGCAGGTGTCTTTTTTGTAGAGTGTCATTGGATCTTTTGGGTAGATGCCCAGTAATGGGATTGCTGGATCAAATGGTAGATTTACTTGTATCACTTTATGGTATCTCCATATTGCTTTCCACAGAGGTTGAACTAGTTTGAAGTCCCACCAGCAGTGTAGGAGTGTTCCTTTCTCTCTGCATCCACGCCAGCATTTGTCGTTTGGAGCCTTTTTGATAAAGGCCATTGTCACCGGAGTTAAGTGATATCTCATTGTGGTTTTGATTTGCATTTCCCTTATGATTAGAGATGTTCAGCCTTTTTTCATATGTTTGTTGGCCATTATTCTGTATTCTTTAGAAAAGTTTCTGTTCAAGTCCTTTGCCCACTTTTTAATAGGGTTATTTGATTTTTTTTCTTACGGATTTTCATGAGTTCTAAGTAGATTCTAGTTATCAGCCCCTTATCGGATGCGTAGGATGCAAAAATTTTCTCCTATTCTGTAGGTTGTCTGTTTACTTTCATGACTGTTTCTTTGGCTGTGCAAAAGCTTTTCAGTTTGATCATGTGCCATTTATTTATTTTTGTTGCTGCTGTGATTGCCTTTGGGGACTTCTTCATAAACTCTTTGCCTAGACCAATGTCTAAGAGAGTGTTTCCAACATTTTCCTGTAGAATTCTAATAGTTTCATACCTTAGGTTTAAGTCTGTTATCCAGTGTGAGTTGATTTTTGTGAGAGGTGAAAGGTGTGGGTCCTGCATTAGCCTTCTACAAATGGCTATCCAGTTTTCCCAGCATCATTTATTGAAAAGGGATTCTTTTCCCCAGCATATGTTTTTGTCTGCTTTGTCAAAGATTAGATGGCTATAAGAGGATGGTTTTATATCAGGATTCTCAGATCTGTTCCACTGGTCAATATTACTATTTTTGTGCCAATACCAGATTGTTTTAATTACTACAGCTTTGTAGTATAGTTTGATATCTGGCATATTAATACCTCCCATTTTGTTTTTGTTGCCTAGAATTGCTCTTGCTATTCGTGGTCTTCTTTGGTTCCATACGAAGCGTAAAATTATTTTTCCTATATCTGTGAAGAATGCTGATGGGATTTTAATAGGTATTGCATTGAATCTGTAGATCAGTTTGGGTAGTATAGACATTTTAATGATGTTGAGTCTGCCGATCCACGAGCATGGAATGGATTTCCATCTGTTTACATCGTCTGCTATTTCCTTCGTCAGTGTTTCATAGTTCTCCCTGTAGTGGTCTTTTACCTCCTTGGTTAAGTATATTCCTAGGTACTTTAATTTCTTTGTTACTATTGTGAAGGGAATTGAGTCTTTGATTTGGTTCTCAATTTGATTGTTGTTGGCGTATATAAATGCCTCTGATTTCTGTGTATTGATTTTGTATCCAGAGACTTTACCAAATTCATTTATCAGTTCCAGGAGTTTCTTGGTTGAATCTTTGGGGTTTTCTAGATATAATATCATATCATCAGCAAACAGTGAAAGTTTGATCTCTTCTGCCCCTATTTGGATACATTTAATTCCATTTTCCTCTCTGATTACTGTAGCCAGAACTTCCAGCACTATGTTGAATAGAAGTGGAGATAGTGGACAGCCTTGCCTGGTTCCAGTTCTAAGTGGGAATGCTTTCAATTTTTCCCCATTCAGAATGATGTTGGCTATGGGTCTGTCATATATGGCTTGTATCATTTTTAGGTATGTCCCTTCCATGCCTATTGTATTAAGTGTTTGTATCATGAAAGGGTGTTGAATTTTGTCAAAAGCTTTTTCTGCATCTATTGAAAGAATCATGTGGTCTTTGTTTTTGCTTCTGTTTATGTGGTGAATTGCATATATAGATTTACGTATGTTGAACCATCCCTGCATCCCTGGGATGAAGCCCACTTGGTCGTGATGGATTATTTTTTTGATAAGCATCTGGATTCGGTTAGCTAAGATTTTGTTGAAAATTTTTGCATCTATATTCATTAGGGATATTGGTCTTTACTTTTCTTGTTGTTGTTGCATCCTTTCCTGGTTTTGGTATCAGAGTAATATTCGCTTCATAAAAGGTGTTGGGGAGGTTTTCGTTATTCTTGATGTTGTGGAATAGTTTCTGCAAGATAGGTACTAGTTCTTCTTTGTAAGTGTGGTAAAGTTCGGGTGTGAAACCATCTGGACCAGGACTTTTCTTTTTAGTGAGATTTTTAATTGCTGTTTCTATTTCAGCTCTTGAGATTGCACTGTTCAGGGAATCTATTTCTTCCTCGTTGAGCCTAGGGAGGCAGTGTGTTTCTAGAAATTTGTCCATTTCCTCCACATTTTCCAGTTTATGTGAATAAAGATTTTTGTAGTATTCATAAATTATATCTTGTATCTCTTTGGGATCAGTTGTGATGTCTCCTTTTTTCTTCCTGATCGAGCTTATTAGAGATTTCTCTTTTCTGCTTTTCGTTAGCTTAGCCAGTGGCGTGTGAATTTTTTTATTTTTTCAAAGAACCATCTGTTTGTTTTATTAATCTCTTGAATAGCTTCCCTGTTTTCAATTTCGTTTAGTTCTGATTTGATCTTGTTGATTTCACTTCTGCTGGGTTTGGGGCTGGTCTGTTCTTCTTTTTCCAACTCTTTGAGACGTTTCATTAGATTGTCTATTTGTGATCTTTTTGACATTTGATTATAGGCATTTATAGAGACAAGCTTTCCTCTCAGCTGTGTCCCAGAGGATTTGATAACTTGTCTCTCCATTGTCATTTTGTTAATAGAATTTTTTTTATTTCCATCTTGATTTCTTCATTTATGAATTAATCATTTAATAGGATGTTGTTTAATTTCCACGTTTTTGTGTAGAAATGTGAGTTTCAGTTTTGGTTGATTTCTACTTTTATTCCACTGTGATCTGATAAGATACATGGTATGATTTCTATTTTTATATATTTATTGAGGTTTACTTTCTGTCCTAGGATATGGTCAATCTTAGAGATTGTCCCATGAGCTGATGAGAAGAACGTATATTCAGTGGATATTTGGTAGAATGTCCTGTAAATGTCAGTCAGACCCAATTGTTCTAGAGTTTTGTTTAAGTCCATTATTTCTATATTAATTTTCTGTTTGGAGGATCAGTCCTGTGCCGTCAGTGGGGTATTTAAATCTCCGGTGATTATGGAGTTGCTGTTAATCCATTTGCTTAGCTCCAGTAAGTTTTGCTTTATGAATCTGGGTGCACCAGAGTTGGGTGCATATATATTTAAAATTGTTATCTCTTCTTTTTGAACTGTGCCCTTCACCACTATATAATGACCCTCTTTGTCTTTCACTTCTTTTGTTGGTTTAAAAACTAAATCATCTGAAACTAGAACTGCCACGCCAGCCTTCTTTTGGCTTCCACTTGCTTGGAATACTGATCTCCCCCCTTTTACTTTTAGTTTATATCCATCCATGCAGGTTAGATGAGTTTCCTGAAGACAGCATATACTTGGCCTATATTTTCTTATCCATTCTGCCAGCCTATGTCTCTTGAGTGGAGAGTTTAAGCCATTCACATTTATTGAGAGAACTGATAGGTGAGGTAGATTAATGTTCATTCTGTTGGGTTGGATGTTGTTGCTTTGATTTCTCTCTTGAGCCATAGTAATATCTGGCATTTAATCTTTGGGTTTTGGTTGTTTATATATTCGTCAGTTTTTATTATGGTGTTCCATGTGTAACACTGTTTTGAGTACTTCTTGTAGGGCTGGTCTTGTCTTAGTGAATTCTCTGTGGTTTTGCTTATCTGAGAATGTCTTTATTTCTCCTTCATAAACGAAGCTTAGTTTTGCAGGGAATAAGATTCTAGGCTTGGCATTCTTTTGTTTCAGAAGAGTGAGAATGGGGCCCCAGTCTCTCCTTGCTTCTAAAGTCTCAGTAGAGAAGTCTGGTGTTATTCGAATTGGCTTTCCTTTGTATGTTACTTGCTTCTTTCATCTTACAGCTCTTAGAAGGGCCTCCTTAGTTGATATTTTGGTCAGTCTAATGACTGCATGTCGTGACTCCTTCCTGTTTGCATTGAATCTCCCAGAGGTCCTCTGAGCTTCTTGAACTTGTATATCGAGATTTTTAGCAAGGCCTGGGAAATTTTCCTCTATCATATCTTCAAATAGCTTGTCTAACCCTTTAGTGTTGTCTTCTTCCCCTTTTGGTAACACTATGACCCTCCCATTAGGTTTCTTCACATATTCCCACATCTCTTGTAGGCTTTGCTCTTTTCTCTTGTTTCTCTGCTCTATCTATGTGACTGTTTTATTTAGTTGGAGGGTGTTATCTTCAATCTCTGAGATTCTTTCTTCTGTTTGATCTACCCTGTTTTTGAGATTTTCTACTGTATTTTGTAGTTCCCTGAATAGATTCTTCATTTCTAGGAGTTCAGTTAAACTTTTCTTCATTGTGTCTATTTCTTTAGTGAACTTTTGTTCTAGGTCCTGGAGGCTTTTTTTGGTTTCTTTGTGTTGGTTATTGAGTTGTTCTTGCATGTCGGTGAGTTTTCATATAATTCACATACGAAATTCCTCTTCTGTCATTTTGGTTGCCTGATTTTGGTTGGTGTCTATTTCTACGGGGCTGGTGCTCCTCTTTGCGGTGTGATTTCCGTTTTGTTCTTCATATTTCCAGAGTTCCTTCACTGATTTCTTCCCATGTCAATCAGTTTTTGTTTCTTTTCTTTAGCTTTTTCTTTGGGTATTCACACGCATTGTTTAATTTCTGAGCCAGTAGGTGGTTTCTGTGGGTAAGATTTGACCACTCCCTGTATAATGAGTCAGTTGGTGCCGTGAAATGGGTGTGCAGGATGTCCTCCCTGTCAGTAGGTGGCACTTGCTTGGAGGAACAGGCTACACTGTTGTTTTTGTGTCCTCTTATCAGCTCTTGTTCCTGTAGAGAGACAATCCAGTGCCTCAGGTGGTGGGTTAGGCCCTGGGACTTCCAGGTGTGAACTTTTCTCCCCCTCAGTGAGGACTGGTCTAGGAGAGAGTCTGGACGGAGCTGGGTTGGGTAAGCCTGACCCCAGGCACCACCAATGCTGTTAGCAGGGGTCAAAGTTATGTTCTCTGCTACCAGGAGAAGCTGTTAGGGAAGAGCTGGAATGGCCCCATTCAGTCAGAGAGTCTTCATGGGGGGGTGGGGCTGTCTGAGACCTGCAGTCTAGAATGGGCCTTGCTTCATTCCACCATCCCCAACTCCGCAGCTACTCTTGGGCGTCTGCCAGCAGGCCAGACTTCATGCCACCAGACCTCCCCTGCCTGTGGGCCGGCGGGGAGGTTCCCTGCACAGGATTGCCGCCTGGGCTGGGTGGAGGGCCTCCTTTTGGGAGGAGGGTTGCTCTCTAGGATGCTGATCTTCCCCTGAAGGCACACACACCTCAGTAGTCTGTTCAGTATATCCCTTCTGTGCCCTGGGCAGTGCGAAACCTTGGTGCACGGGATCTGGTCTGCAGGTCTGACCTCTGGGTCCCAGAATTCAAACTATATCCTCACCAGGGAGATGAGTGCCAGTCCCAATTCACCCACAGAGAACCCAAGCTGGGTCTATGTCTCTCAGCCTCAGGGTCTGCCCCGTTCTCCTGGGATCACCATGCCAGCAGCACCTGGGAGGGCTGGCAGGTAGAGAGCTCACCATCTGAGTTCCCCTTAGTCAGCTGTAGGGCCCCAAAAGGGAAGGTCCTGTTCCCTGGAGGTGCCTACGGCTGGTGGCTGTATTGTCTCTTGGCAGCCGCGGGTAGGGTCGGGGGAGGGGAGAAGGAGGCAATATGGCATCTGCCGCGCGGCTCAGATCTGTGCACACGGAGGTGCCCCGAGTGAGTTGGGAGCCTGGTGCTGCGTCCGCTACTGGCTTACTGCTCACTGGCCACGGCCGTCGCTGGGCTGGTGTCTGCAGGTCTCTCCACCCGCTGGGGAGCCCACCAGCAGTCTGAGATGCAGGGGAGGGGAAGCCGCCGATCCACCTACCCTTCCCACTGGTCTCTGGGCTGCTCCGGCAGTCCTAGCTTCCAGTTCTCCTCCGCGACCTCCTCCTGTGGAGTCTCCCGTGGTCTCAGGTACTCCTTCTTCTGACCCTCGTCTGATGTAGGCTCGTCTTCTTGCTTCTTTCTTCTAATTTCTGCTAGAATCTGTCTTTTCTGCAGAGACACTCTGTCTGGCGGTGTTTCTCGTCCGCCATCTTGATTCTAGTCTCAGATTATTTTCTTGGTAAGCCTCTTTATTTGATTAGCCAGGATTTTGTTGAGAATTTCTGCATGTATATTCATAAATGATATTGGTTTGTAGTTTTCTTTCTCTGTTGTATACTTTCCTGGCTTTGGTATCAAAGTGATATTGGCTTCATACAATATATTGGGTAGGTTTCCATCTTTCTCAATGTTGTGAAATAGTTTCTGAAGGGTAGGCACCATTACTTCCATGTAGAATGGGTAAAATTGGGGTGTGAAAAAATCTGGTCTACATCTTTTCTTTGTAGGGAGATTTTTAATTGCTGTTTCTATTTCGGCTCTTGATATTGGTCTGTTCAGGAGTTCTATTTCTTCCTGGTTGAGCCTGTGGAGGCTGTGTGTTTTGAGAAATTTGTCCATTTACCACTCATGTTCCAGTTTGTGTGCATGAAGGCTTTTGTAACATTCATAGATTATACCTTGTATCTCCGCAGAATCAGTTGAGATATCTCCTTTTTTGTTCCTAATGGAGCTTATTAGAGATTTCTCTTTTCTGCTTTTCATTAGCCTAGACAAAGGCATGTCAATTTTGTTTATTTTTTCAAAGAACCAACTTTTCGTTTTATTAATCTTCTGTATAATTTCCCTATTGTCAGTTTCGTTTAGTTCTGATTTGATCTTGTTAATTTCACTTCTTCTGCTGTATTTGGGGTTGGTCTTTTCTTCTTTTTCCAGCTCTTTGAGTTGATTCATTAGATTGTCTATTTGTGATCTATCTGACTTTTGGATATAGGCATTTATGGTAACAAACTTTCCTCTCAGGTCTGCTTTAGCTGTGTCCCCAGAATTTCATAAGTTGTCTCACTATTGTCACTAAGTTCAAAAATTTTTTTTTATTTCCATCTTAATTTTCTCATTAATGGAGTAATAATTTAGGAGAAGGTTGTTTAATTTCCACGTTTTTGTGTAGAAATGTGAGTTTCTGTTAAGGTTGGTTTCTACTTTTATTCCACTGTGGTCTGAAAAGATACTTGGTATAATTTCTATTTATTTTTTAAATTTTTATAGACTTGCTTTGTGTCCTAGGATATTGTCAATCTTAGAGAATGTCCCATGAGCTGATGAGAAGAACATATATTCAGTAGATTTGTGGTTGAATGTCCTGTCAATGTCAGTCAGGCCCAATTGTTCTATAGTTTTCTTAAGTCCATTATTTCTTTATTAATTTTCTGTTTGGAGGATCTGTCCTGTGCTGTCAGTGGGATGGTGAAATCTCATGCCATTATGGGGTTGCTGTTTATCAATTTGATTAGATCCAGTAAGGTTTGCTTTATGAATGTGGGTGCCCCTAAGTTGGGTGCATATATATTTAAAATTGTTATATCTTCTTCTTGAACTGTACCCTTCACCATTATATAATGACCCTCTGTGCCTTCACTACTTTTGTTACTTTAAAAACTAAGTTATCTGAAATCAGAACTGCTATGCCAACCTTATTTGGCTTCCACTTGCTTGAAATACTGATCTCGACCCCTTTATTTATAGTCTATATGCATCTCTGCAGGTTAGGTGTGTTTCCTGAAGACAGCAGATATCTGACTTGTGTTTATTTATCCATTAGCTCAGCCTATGTCTCTTGAGTTGGGAGTTTAATCCGTTCTCATTTATTGAGAGAACAGACAGTTGGGGTATATTTCTGTTCATTATGTTGGATTGAACTTTGTTGCTTTGTTTTCTCTCTTGAGCCATTGTTGTATTTGGCCGTTGTTCTTTAGCTTTTGAGTAGATTTACATTTGTGAGTGTTTATTGTGCTGATCCGTGGGTAACACTGTTTTGAGTACTTCTTGAAGGGCTGGTCTTGTCTTGGTGAATTTCCTCAGTCTTTGCTTATCTGAGAATTTCTTGGTTTCTCTTTCATATACAAAACTTAGTTTTGCAGGGAATAAGATTCTAGGCTGGGCATTATTCTGTTTCAGAAGAATGAGAAAGGGGCCCCAGTCTCTCCTTGCTTGTAAGGTTTTAGTAGAGAAGTCTGGCATTATTCAGATTGCCTTTCCTTTGTATGGTACTCCTTTGTATGGTACTTTCACCTTACAGCTTCTAGAAAGGCCACGTTAGTTGATATTTTGGTCAGTTTGATGACTACATGTTGTGGTGTTTTCCTGTTTGCATTATATCTCCCAGGGGTCCTTTGAGCTTCTTGTACTTGAATATCTAGCTTTAGCAAGGCCTGGGAAATTTTCCTCAATTATGTCTTCAAATGGCTTATCCAAGACTTGCGCTTTTCTTCCTGCCCTTCTGGAATCCATAACAACTGCAGATTATATTTCTTCATATAATCCAACAATTCTTGTAAGCTTTGCTCATGTCTCTTATTTTTCTGCTCTATCTCTGTGATTATCTTATTTGATTTGAAGGTGCTATCTTCATTCTATAAGATTATTTCTTCTGTTTTGTCTACCCTATTTTTGAGGCTTTCCACTGTGTTTTGTAGTTCCCTGAATAGATTCTTCGTTACCAGGATATCGGATTGTTTTTTCTTTAAGATTTCAATTTCTTTATTGAATTTTTCTTCCAAGTCCTGGATTATTTGTGGTCTTTGTGTTGGTTATTCATGTTTTCTTGCATACCATTTAGCTTCCTTACAATCCATGTTTGGAATTCGTCTTCTCTCATTTTAGTGTTCTGGATTTGGTTAATATCCATTGTGTGGGAGCTGGTGTATCTCTTTCAGGGAGTGTTTCCGGGTTGCTTCTTCATATTTCCAGAATTCTTTCACTGAGCCCTCCCCATGTGGATCAGCCATTGTTTTTTTTTTCTTTTGTCTGATAAATAACACACTGTGTTTATACACCTTTTCGGTGGGTATATACAAAGGAGGCTGCCTGGGTGTCCTCGCTTCTATGCTTTCTTGATCTGCCCCTAGGAGGAGCTCTTCCCCCACACTTCAGAGGCTACCAATGATGGGAGGAGTTACTTGTGGAGCCTATTGCGGCCACTTGCGGGGGATTTGTTCCTTGACCAAGGCCCTGACTGTTGGCAGTGGACAGGGGTGGAGATACAGCCCCAGCGTTTTGATCATCTGGGAGACCAAAACCTGTCTGAATAGCAAAGTCATTGGGCTGTCAGCTTTTGGTCTGTGCCAAGGCCTGGAAGATTCACCCTAGACCAGGGGGAAAGTTGCTTTTCTAGTCTCACCCTGCCTCCATGGGTGGAACCTACCACTTTCAACATGAAAGATGCAGGCTAGGGGGAGGAGGTAGCTACCAAGTCTATCTGGCACCCCATGCCCCAGCAGCTATAAATCCCATTGGTGATATCCTCCTCAGTACGAATGTTCAAAGTTCACCCATCAAGACAGGCCTGGCTAGTTAATCGTAGACTGTGTAAGGGCCGAGTTTGTAGGGGATCTCTGGGCTGGGGGAGGGGATCTGCCCGCCACAACATATCACACCATGGCAGCTGGGCTGTGGACCCCCAGGATGGTGACCGCTCACACATTCACAGACTTTCCAGCACTGGGGGTGACTCTTCAGGAGATGGCAGGTGCTTAAATGAGGAACTGGGTCATCAGGATGCCAGATTTTCTCTTTTATGTCACCTTCCCACTGTACCCTTCACCATTATATAGTTACCCGCATTGTCTTTAATTTCTCTTGGTGATTTAAACAGTAAGTTATCTGAAATCAAACCTGCCACACGAGACGTCTTTTGGTTTTCCATTTCCTTGATATATTGTTCTACACCCCTTTAACTTTGGTCTAAAGGCATCCTTGCAGGTTAGATATGTTTTCTGAAGGCAGAAGATACTTGGCTTGTATTTTTTATCCATTCAGCCACCTTATATCTCTTTAGTGGGGAGTTCACTCCATTCACATTTATTGAAAGAAATAATAGGTAGGGCAGATTTCTATTCATTTTGTTAGGTTGAACTTTGTTTCTTTGTTTTCTCTCTAGAGCCATTATAGTATCAGGCCTTTGATTTTTAGCTTTTGAATGGAATTACATTCATCAGTGTTTATTATGCTGATCTGTGGGTAACACTGTTTTGAGTACTTCTTGGAGGCCTCATCTTGTGTTGGTAAATTCCCTCAGAGTTTGCTCATCTGAAAATGTCTTTATTTCTCCTTCAAATACAAAACATAGTTTTGCAATGTCCAAGAATCTAGGCTGGGCATTATTCTGTTTCAGAAGAATGAGAATGGGGCCGCAGGCTCTCCTTGCTTGTAAGGTTTCTGTAGATAAATATGGCGTTTTTTGGATTGGCTTTCCTTTGTATGATACTTGCTTGTTTCACCTTACAGCTCATAGAAGGGACTCTTTAGTTGATAGTTTAGTCAGTATGATGACTGCATGTCCTGGTGTCTTCATGTTTTCAGTGAATCTCCCAGGGATCCTTTGACCTTCTTGTACTTTGACATCTAAATTTTTAGCAAGGCCTAGGAAATTTTTCTCTATTTCAAATAGCTTATCCAACCCTTGCGTTTTTTCTTCTTTCCCTTCTGGAATCTCTGTATCCCTCACATAAGCTTTCTTCACATAACCCCACATTTCTTGTAGGCTTTGCTCTTTTCTCTTATTTCTCTGCTCCATCTCTGTGACTGACTTATTTAATTGGAAGGTGTTATCTTCAATCTCTGAGATTCTTTCTTCTGTTTGATCTACCCTGTTCTGGAGGCTTTCCATTATGTTTCCTAGTTCCCTTTATAGATTCTTCATTTCCAGGAGTTTGGTTTGATTTTCCTTTATTACTTAAATTTCTTTAGTGAATTTTCTTTCCAGGTCCTGGATATATTTTTTTTTTGTGTGGTTTCTTTGTGTTGGTTATCTACATTTTATTTAAAGTCATTGAATTTTCTTCCAATCCATGTTTGAAATTCTTCTGTCATTTAGTGTTCTGATTTTGGTTGATGTCCATTTCTAAAGGGTTGGTGTTCCTCTTTGGGTGGGTCCATTCTGTTTGAGTCTTCATACTTCCAGAGTTCTTATGCTGATTTCTTCCCATACGGATCAGCTATTGCTTCTTACCCTTAAATTTTAGTTTGGATAATGACACGCCCTATTTAGTCTCTGAGCAGTGGTGAGAGTGGTGATGTTTGTGGGTGAGATTCGGCCACACCCTGTATGATGAGTCAGTAGATGCACTAAAATTGTGTATAGAATTACCTCCCTGTCAGTAGGTGGCTCTTGCTGGGAGGAACAGGCTACAGGGTTGGTTTTGGTTCCTATAACCAGCTCTTGGTCCTCTGGAGAGGCACTGTAGTGCCTTGGGTGGTGGGTGAGGCCCTGGGACTTCTGGGTGTGTCCATATTATCCACCTCAGTTAGGGCTGGTCTGGGAGTGAGTGTGGGTGGAGCTGGGTTGGGTAATCCTGCTCTCAAGTGCCAAAAATGCTGTTAGCAGGGGTCAAAGTTCTGTTCTCGGCTTCTTGGAAAAACTGTCAGGGAGGGGCTGGAATGGCCCCACTCAGCCAGAAAGTCTGTGCATGGGGGTGGGGCTGTCTGAGACCTGCAGTCTGGATCAAGCTTCGCTCCTTTCCACCCTCCCCAACTCCACGGCTTCTCTTGGGCATCTGAAAACAGGCAGGACCTTATGCCAGCACATGATTACAGCCTAGGCTGGGTACACGGCCCTCTTGTGAGAGAAGGGTTGCCCTCAATCACTCTGATTCTCCTCTGAAGGCACACACACCTTAGTAGGCTCATTCACAAATATCTCTTCTGTGCCTGGGACAATGCAAGACCTGGGTGCACGGGATTTGGTCTGCACGTTTGACTTATGGGCACCAGAATTCAATCCCTGTCCTCACAAGGGAGAGGAGTGCCAGTCCTAATTCACTCACGAGGTGCCCAAGCTGGGTTGATGTCTCTCAGCCTCAGAATCTGCCCTGTTCTCCTGGAGTCGCCAAATCAGCAGCACCTGGTTCGGGCTGGCAGTTAGGGAGCTCAACATCTCATTCCCCCTCAGTCAGCTATAGGGTCCAAAAAGGAAAGGTCTCATTCCCTGGGGATGCCTCCAGCTGGTGGCTATATTGTCTCTCTTGGCAGCCACAGAAAGGGAATGAGGAGGAGAGAATGTAGCAATATGGCGCTTGCCGAACGGCTTGGGTCTTTGAACAGGGTGGTTCCCCGAGTGAGTTGGGAGCCTGGTGCTGAGACTGCAACAGGCTTACAACTCACTTATGGCGGCCGTCTCTGGGCTGGTTTCCGCAGGTCTCTCCAACCGTTCGGGAGCCCACCAGCAGTTCGAGATGCAAGGGAGCATAAAGTTAACCACTCCACCTACCCTTGTCACTCGTCTCCAAGCTTCTTGGGAGCTGTCTTCTTCCAATTCTCCTCCACAACCTCCTCCCATGGAGTCTCTCATAGTCTCAGTTACCCCTCCTTCCAACCCTTGTCCCATGTATGCTTGTCTGCTTGCTTATTTCTTCTACTTTCTTCTAAAATCTATCTCTTTTGCAGAGACATTCTGGCTGTCGGTTTTTCTCATCTGCCCTTTTGCTCCGTGGTGATGGAAGAGTTTACCTAGCTTTTTTGTAAAAACTTTGGAAGCTTGTCTTCCTTGAATAGCACTTTGGGCATTTCTTTTCTCTTATATGGATTTTCCTTCTTTGCTAAAGATCCATTTTTTCTTTTTATTGAGTACAGCTGCTTTTCACAAATCCCAATACCACATCCTAAACTCCGACTTTAAATTAGGCCCCTCTTTAATAGTGACTTATGCCTGAATTGTCCTTGAGTTTTTCCCAAAATCCTTGGGTTTGATTGTCCCTCTATTGCCCACCCTACACTGGGGAAGATGGGGCCTCCTATCCTCTCCTAAGTAACAGAGTCTCCAAATCACACTTACATCTAAGTCATCTCTGAGAATCACCTGTTTTATGGGAAAGCCCTTATCCAAAGAAGGCTTATAAATCAACAAATATGCTCCAGTTTGTTTTAAACAGAAAGATCCACATACTATTGCTTTAATCTTGAATCAACCATATTATTGACTCAGCATCTTCCTAAGCCATAATGATTATATTTATCTAAAAGAGGAAGAAATTAAAGGCATCCAAATTAGAAAGAAAGAGGTGAAATTGTTTCTGTTTACTGATGGCATGATCTTATATAGAGAAAGTCCTATAGACTCCAGAAAAAAACTCTTAGAACTAATTAACAAACTCAATAATGTTGTAGGATACAAAATCAAATAACAAAAATCAGTAGTGTTTCTATACACTAAGAATGAACTATCTAAAAAAGAAATTAAATAACAACAAAATAAAATATTTTGGAGTAAATTTAACAAAGTAGCTGAAAGATCTGTATATTGAAAACTATAAAATATTTATGAAATATGAAACACATAAATTCTTAAAACTCTCATGTTCATGGATTGGAAGAATTAATATTGTTAAAATATCAGTGCAATCTACAGAGTCGACGAAATCCCTGTCAAAATTCCAGTGTAATTCTTCTCATAAATAGAAAAACAGTCCTAAAATATGTAAGTAACAACAAAAGATCCTAAATAGGCAAAACAATCTTGAGCAAAAAGAACAAATCTGTATTTGTCATACTACTGGATTTCAAAATATATTACAGAACTGTAGTAATCAAGAAAGCATGTTACTGGCATAAAAACAGACACATCAACAAATGAAATAGAATAGGGAGCCCAGAAATAAACCCACACATTTATCATCAATTCATTTTGGACAAAGGTACCAAGAAAACACAATGGGTAAAGTACAGTCTTTTCAATAAATGATGTGAAGAAAACTGGATATCACCATACAGAAGAATGAAAATATAGATGCTTATCTCATTCCTTATACAAGAATAAACTCAAAATAGATTAAAGACTTAAATTTAACTTCTGAAGCCATAAAAGAATTAGAAGAAAACACAGGGGAAAAACTCCATGACATGGGTCTGGGCAGTGATTTCTTGATTAAGATATAAAAAGCAGAGGCCATGAAAGCCAAAATATATAAATGGTATTTCATCAAACTAAAAAGTTTCTGCACAGTAAAGGAAACCATGAATAGAGTGAAGAGGCAATCCAAAGATTTGGAGAAAATATTTATAAATTGTATATTGGATAAATGGCTAATATACAAAATATACAAGAAACTCAAACTACTCAACAACAGGTGGAAAAATACCCCTTCAAAATGAGCGAAAAGATCCATGGCTGCTGAGACAGACAATTTAGCAACCACCTGGAGGCATCTCTGAGAAATAGTACCTTTCCTTTAGGGGCCCTACAGTTGACTGAGGGGTACTCAGATGGTGAGCTCCCTAACCACCAGCCCTCCCAGGTGCTGCTGGCCTGGTGACACCAGAAGAATGGGGCAGATCCTGAGACTGAGAGACATCAGCTGAGCTTGGGCACCCCGTGGGTGAATTAGGACTGGCACTCCTCTCCCTTGTGAGGACAGGGATTGAATTCTGGTGCCCATAAGTCAAACGTGCAGACCAAATCCCGTGCACCCAGGTCTTGCATTGTCCCAGGCACAGAAGAGATATTTGTGAATGAGCCTACTAAGGTGTGTGTGCCTTCAGAGGCAGATCAGCGTGCTTGATAGTAACCGTCCTACCACAGCAGGGCAGAGTGCCCAGCACAGGCTGTGATCCTACACAGGGAACCTTCCAGCCCACATCAAAGCCAGGGGACACTCGCTTGCATGAGGTCTTGCCTGTTTGAAAAGGTACAGGAGAAGCCACAGAGTGGGGTAGGGTGGAAATGAATGATTCCTGCTCTAGAATGCCGTTCTAAGACAGTCCTACCACCACAAAGAAATATTCCAGCTGAGTGGGGCCATTTCAGGCCCTCCCTGACATATTTTCCCAGAAGCAGAGAACAGACATTTGACTCCTGCTAACAGCATTTGTAGTGCTTGAGGGCTAGATTACCCAATCTGGCTCGGCCCAGACTTACTCCTCCCATACCTGCCCTCACTGTGGTGGAGAACAAGGACACGCCTTGAAGTCCCAGGGCCCTATCCACCACCTCAGGCACTAGAGTGCCTCTCCAGAGGAAAATGAGCTGGTTACAGGACCCAAAAACAACACTGTAGCCTGCTCCTCCCAGCAATTGCCACATACGGATAAAGACGTCACTCTGCACACCCTTTTATGGCATCTACAGAGTCATCTTACAGGGTGTGGTCGAATATCACCCACAAACACCACGTACTGGTTCAGAGATTAAATGGGGTGTGTCATTAGCCAAACAAAAATCTAAAGGTAATAAGCAACAACTGATCTAAATGGGAAGAAATCAGAGAAGAACTCTAGAAGTATAAAGAATCAAATGGAAAGCATACCCCATAGAGGAACACCAGTTCTCTAGAAATAGACATCAACCAAAATCATAACACTAAAATGACAGAAGAAGAATTTCGAACATGGATTGTAAGAAAACTCAAAGACTTGCAAGAAACAAGAGAACACCAACACAAATAAACCACAAAAAAATTCAGGACCTGGAAGATAAATTCATTAAAGAAATTGAAATATTAAAGACAAATCAAACTGAACTCCTGGAAAGGCACAATCTATTCAGGGAACTAGGAAACGCAATGGAAAGCCTCAAGAACAGGGTAGATCAAACAGAAGAAAGAATCTCAGAGATTGAAGATAAAACCTTCCAATTAAATAAGTCAGTCACAGAGATGGAGCAGAGAAATAAGAGAAAAGAGCAAAGCCCACAAGAAATGTGGGATTATGTTTATAAACCTAATGTGAAGGTTATAGGGATTCCAGGAGGGGAAGAAGTAAAAACGCAAGGGTTAGATAAGCTATTTGAACATATACTAGAGGAAAATTTCCTAGGCCTGGCTAAAAATCTATATATCAAATTACAAGAACCTCAAAGGATACCTGCGAGATTCAATGCAAACATGAAGACACACAGCCCTACAGAGCTGTTCACTAAGTTGGGAACTCTAAGCTGGAACTGCCTCAGGCGATTATGTCTGCACAGGGTGGGTCAGTAAGAGCAAGAACTATGGCTGAACAGGCATGAGTCAGTGGGAAGGTTCCATAGAGGAGGCAATGGGGTGTCGTGGTGACCAAGATGCCCAACCCGGCACCTGCCACCTACTAAACAGTCACCCTTAGTGCTGGTAACCTGCAAGTAGGCAAGCGTTTGCCATTGAGGGGGTCCACAGCCTAGCCACCGTGGTGTGATACGGTGTGGTGGGCAGATCCCCTCCCCCAGCCGAGAGACTATCCTGACAAATTCTGACCCTACACAATCTGCAATAGTCTGGCCATGCCTGGCTACTGAGAAGACTAATATCAAGGGAAGTTACAGCCACTGGTGCACTGGGGTAAAGGGCAGACTGGAGAGCTAACTCCTCCCCCTAGCTTGCATCTCTAATGCCAAAAGTGGTAGGCTCCAGTCCTAGAAGAGGGGTGAGAAAAGAACAGCCATGCTCCTCCTAATCTGGGGTGAACCCACTGGGCCTGTGAGTGGGAAGTATAAATGACTTTGCTTCCCAGAACAGTTAGGTCACCCAGTTGATCAAAACGCTGGGGTTGGATCTCCTCGCCTGGTCAGTGGCCAACAGTCAGGGCCGTGGTCAAGGAACAAAACCCCCACAAGTGGCCACAATAGTCTCCACAAGTAACCCCTCCTATCAGGGGTACCTTCCAAGTGTGGTGGAAGAGCTCCCCCAGTTGCTGATCAAGAAACTACAGGAGAGAGAATGCCTGAGCACCATCAGCTAGTCCAGATGGGGAGAGCACAGCATAAGATTTTTGGGAATTCAAAATATCAAACCGAAACCACTCCCCCTAGAAGATACACCAGCTCTCAAGATATGGAGACTGAACAAACCCAAAACACTAAAATGACAGAAGAAGAATCCCAAAATTGGATTGTAAGAAAGTTCAATGTTATATAAGAAAAACTGGATAACCAACACAAAGAAACCACAAAAAAAATTCATGACTTGGAAAAAAAATTCACTAAGGAAATCGAGATCTTAAAGAAAAAGCAATCCGATCTCCTAGAAATGAAGAATTTATTCAGGGAAATACAAAACACAGTGGAAAGTATCAAAAATAGGGTGGACCAAACAGAAGAAAGAATCTCAGAGATTGAAGAAAACACCTTCAAATCAAATAAGTTAATCACAGAGATACAGCATAAAAATAAAAGATATGAACAAAGCTTACAAGACTTGTGGGTTTATAAGAAGAAAAATAAGCTGTGGAGCCACTGGATTCCGGAGAATGAGGAAGAAAAAACCCAAGGGTTGGATAAGCTATTTGAAGATATAACTGAGGAAAACTTCCCAGGTCTGGCCAATAATTTAGAATTAGAAATACAAGAGGCTGAAAGGACCCCTGGGAGATACAATGCAAACAGGAAAACACCATGAAACGTAGTTATCAGACTGACAAAAATATCAACAAAAGAGACTCTCCTACAAGCTGCAGGGCGAAAGAAGCAAGTTACATACAAAGAAAAACCGATCAGAATAACGCCAGATTTCTCAACTGAAACATTACAAGCAAGGAGAGACTGGGGCCCCATTCTCACTCTTTTGAAACAAAATAATGCCCAGCCTAAAATCTTGTACCCTGCAAAATTAAGCTTTATATAGGAAGGAGAAATCAAGACACTCTCAGATAAGCAAAGTCTCAGGGAATTCACCAAGACAAGATGAGCCCTACAAGAAGTACTCAAAACAGTGTTACACACGGAGCAGCATAATAAACACTCATGGACATAAAAACGCCAAAACCTTAAGACAAAAGGCCAGATATTACAATAGCTCAAGAGAGAAATCAAAGCAACAACGTCCAACCCAACAGAATGAACAGTAATCTGCCTCACCTATCAGTTCTCTCAATAAAGGTGAATTGCTTAAACTCCCCAATCAAGAGACATAGGTTGGCTGGATGGATAAGAAAATACAAGCTAAGTATCTGCTGTCTTCAGGAAACACATCTAACCTGCAAGGATGCATATAGACTAAAAGTAAAGGGGTGGAGATCAGTGTTTCAAGCAAGGGGAAGCTAAAAGAAGGCTACGTGTAAGTTCTGATCTCAGATGATTCAGTTATTAAACCAATAAAACTAGTGACAGACAAAGATGGTCATTATATAACAGTGAAGGTACAGTTAACAACAAGATATAACAATTTTAAATATATATGCACTCAACTTAGGGGCACCCACATTCATAAAGAAAACCTTACTGGATCTAAGCAAATTGATTAACAGCAACGCCATAATAACCATAGATTTCAACACCCCACAGACTGCACAGGACACATCCTCCAAACAAAAAATTAAAAAAGAAATAATGAACTTAAACAAAACTCTAGAACAATTGGGTCTGACTGACAATTACAGGACATTCTATCCAAAATCCACTGAATATATGTTCTTCTCATCAGCTCACGGGACATTCTCTAAGATTGACCATATCCTAGGACAAAAAGTAAGCATCAAGAAATTTTAAAAAATAGAAATCATACCATTTATCTTCTCAGATCACAGTGGAATAAAAGTAGAGATCAACCCTAACAGAAACTCACATTTCTACACAAAATTGTGGAAATTAAACAACCTTCTAGTAAATGATTACTTCATAAATGAAGAAATCAAGATGGAAATAAAAAAATTCTTTGAACAAAATAACAATGTAGAAACAAGTTAACAAATCCTCTGGAACACAGCTAAAGCAGTACTGAGAGGAAAGTTTATTTCCATAAATGCCTATAACATAAAGTTTAAAAGATCACAAATAGACAATTTAATGAACCGACTCAAAAAGCTGGAAAAAGAAGAAAAAACCAACCTCAAACCCAGCAGAAGAAGTGAAATTAACAACATCAAATCAGAAGTTAATGAAATTGACAACAGAGAAGCTATACAGAAGATTAATAAAACAAAAAGTTGGATCTTCGAAAAACTAAACAAAATTGACACACGTTTGGCTAGGCTTACGAAAAGCAGAAAAGAGAAATGTCTAATAAGCTCCATCAGGAACAAAAAAGGAGATATCACAACTGATCCCAAGGAGATACAACATATAATTTATGAATACTACAAAAACCTTTATGCACACAAACTGGAAAATGTGGAGGAAATGGACATATTTCCAGAAACACACAGCCTTCCTAGGCTCAACCAGGAAGAAATAGAATTCCTGAACAGACCAATATTAAGAGCCGAAATAGAAACAACAATTAAAAATCTTCCTAAAAAGAAAAGTCCTGGACCAGATGGTTTCACACCCGAATTTTATCACACTGACAAAGAAGAACTGGTGCCTATATTATAGAAATTATTGCACAACATTGAGAAGAGTGGAAACTTCCCCAACAGCTTTTATGAAGTGAACATAACACTAATTCCAAAATGAGGAAATGATGCAACAAAAAAAGAAAACTACAGACCAATATCCCTTAGAATATAGATGCAAAATTTTTCAACAAAATCCTAGGTAACTGAATCCAGATGCTTATCAAGGAAATAATCCATGATGACCAAGTTGGCTTCATCCCAGGGATGCAAGGATGGTTCAACATACATAAATCTATGAATGTAATTCACCACATAAACAGAAGCAAAAACAAAGACCATATGATTCTTTCGATAGATGCAGAAAAAGCTTTTGACAAAATTCATCACCCCTTCATGATAAAACCACTTAATAAAATAGGCATAGAAGGGACATACATAAAAATGATACAAACAATATAAGACAGACCCAGTCAACATCATACTGAATGGAGAAAAATTGAAAGCATTCCCATTTAGAACTGGAACCAGGCAAGGCTGCCCACTATCTCCACTTCTATTCAACATAGTGCAAGAAGTCCTGGCTATAGCATTCAGACAGGAAAGTGGAATTAAAGGTATCCATATTGGGGCAGAAGAGATCAAACTTTCACTGTTTGCTGATGATATGATATTATATTAAGAAAACCCCAAGGATTCAACCAAGAAACACCTCGAATTGATAAATGAATTTAGTAAAGTCTCAGGATACAAAATCAATACACAGAAATCAGAGGCATTCATATATGCCAACAACAATCAAATTGAGAACAAAATGAAAGGCTAAATATGCTTTACAATAGCAACAAAGTAAATAAAGTACCTAGGAATATACTTAACCAAGGAGGTGAAAGACCTCTACAGGGAGAACTATGAGACACTGAGGAAGGAAATAGCAGAGTATGTAAACTGATAGAAATCCATACAATGCTCATGGCTTGGCAGACTCAACATTGTTAAAATGTCTATACTATCCAAAATGATCTACAGATTCAATGCAATACCTATTAAAATCCCATCATCATTTTTCACAGATATGGAAAAAATAATTTTACGCTTCGTTTGGAACCCGAGAAGACCCCGCATATCAAAAGCAATTCTTGGCAATAAAAATAATGGGAGGTATTAATATGCCAGATAACAAACTATACTACAAATATGTAGTAATTAAATCAATATGATATTGGCACCAAAACAGGAATACTGACCAGCGGAACAGATCTGAGAACCCATCCCCATATAAACACCTAATCTTTGACAAAGCAGAGAAAAACATACACTAAGGAAAAGAATCTCTTTTCAATAAATGGTGCTGGGAAAACTGGATAGCCACTTGTAGAAGGCTGAACGAGGATCCACACCTTTCATCTCTCACAAAATTCAACTCACACTGGATAACAGATTTAACCTAAGATCTGAAACTATTAGAATTCTAGAGGAAAATGTTGGAAACACTCTTGTAAACATCGGATTAGGCAAAGTATTTATGAAGAAGACCCCAATGGCAATCACATCAGCAATAAAAATAAATAAATTGGATATGATCAAACTAAAAAGCTTCTGCACAGTCAAAGAAATAGTCATGAAAGTAAACAGACAACCCATAGAATGGGAGAAAATTTTTGCATCCTACACATCTGATAAGGGGCTGATTACTAGAATCCACTTAAAACTCATGAAAATCAGCAAGAAAAAATCAAACAACCCTATCAAAAAGTGGGCAAAGGACATGAACAGAAACTGTTCTAAAGAAGACAGAATAATGGCTAACAAACATATGAAAAAATGCTTCACATCTCTAATCATCAGGGAAATGCAAATCAAAATTACAATGAGATATCACTTATTTCAAGTAAGAATGGCCTGTATCAAAAAGTCCCAAACAATAGATGTTGGCATGAATGTGGAGAGATAGGAGCACTCCTACACTGCTGGTGGGACTGCAAACTAGTGCAACCTCTTTGGAAAGCAATATGGAGATACGTTAAAGCAATACAATTGGATCTGCCATTCGATCCAGCAATTTCATTCCTGGGCATATATCCCAAGATCAAATGCCACTCTACAAAATAGACACCTGCACACTAATGTTTATAGCAGCACAATTCACAATTGCAATGCTGTGGAAACAACCCAAGTGCTCATCAATTCATGAGTGGATTAATAAAATGTGGTATATGTATACCATGGAGTACTATTTAGCTCTACGGAACAATGGTGATATAGAACATTTTGTATTTCCTGGATAGAGCTGGAACCCACACTACTAAGTGAAGTATCCCAAAATGGAAAAAGAAGTACCATATATATTCACCAGCAAACTGGTATTAACTAAGCAGCACCTAAGTGGATACATAGGAACTACAATAACTGGGCATTGGGCAGGTGGGAGGGTGGAGAGGGGGAGGGTATATACATACATAATGAATGAGATGTGCACCGTCTGGGGGATGGTCACGCTTGATGCTCAGACTTTGGGGGGAGGGGGGTCAAGGGCATTATTTCAAACCTTAAAATTTGTACGCCTATAATATGCTGAAGTAAAAAAAAGGGAAAAAAGTCCCCAAACAATAGATATTGGCATGGATGCAGAGAGATAGGAA
Organism: Mirza zaza; assembly: GCA_008750895.1. Classification (NCBI taxonomy): domain Eukaryota; kingdom Metazoa; phylum Chordata; class Mammalia; order Primates; family Cheirogaleidae; genus Mirza; species Mirza zaza. Next base: position 19,028 of record VSMD01117427.1, on the reverse strand, counting down.
CACTCCTACACTGCTGGTGGCACTGCAAACTAGTTGAACCTCTGTGGAAAGCAATATGGAGATACCTTAAAGTGATACAAGTGGATCTACCATTTGATCCAGCAATCCCATTACTGGGCATCTACCCAAAAGTTCAAATGACACTCTACAAAAAAGACACCTGCACTCGAATGTTACAGCAGCAAAATTCACAATTGCAAAGCTGTAGAAACAACCCAAGTGCCCATCAATTCACGAATGGATTAATAAAATATGGTATATGTATATCATGGAGTACTATTCAACTCTAAGACACAATGGTGATATAGCACATCTTGTATTTTCCTGGATAGTGCTGGAACCCATACTGCTAAGTGAAGTATCCCAAGAAGTGAAAAACAAGCACCACATATACTCACCAGCAAACTGGTATTAATTGAGCAGCACCTAAGTGGACACATAGGAACTACATTGATGGGGTGTTGGGTGGGTGGGATGGGGGAGGATAGGATGGGTGTATACATACATAATGAGTGAGATGTGCACCATCTGGGGGATGGTCATGCTTGAGGCTCAGACTTGTAGGGGGAGTGGGAACAAGGTCATTATTTGAAACCTTAAAATTTGTATCCTCATAATATGCTGAGATTAAAAAAACAAAAGAGGAAAAGGAAAAACATTAAGGTTTGTTTTTAGATTTGGTAAATTAGAGGTGCCTTGAAGATAATCCTAGTGGAGATATCATGTAAATATTTGCACATATTACATAGGCAGTTGTACAGATCATGCATGCAGTTGGAATGCTTGGTATATAATGGGATTTGAAGCATTTAAACTTATCTAGGCTAATAGTATAGAATGAGAAGAGAGTTTTTCTTTTTTTCAAAGATTACTGAGAAGAGCAGCCAAAGAGGTGGAGATAATTGTGTTATGAGGAAAGATTAGGGAAAAGAATGTTCCAAAAAGAATTGAGTGGTCAACAGTGTCAGATGTTGATTTAATAGTCAAGTAAAATGAATACTGAAATGTGTTCATTGAATTTCATGACATGGATGGCATTGATGGGCTTAGCAAGAGCTGTTTTGGTGTAATGGTGAGGATAGAAGCCAGAATGGAGTAGATTGAAGAGTGAATAAGAGTTGAAGAAACAGAATAACAAAATTTGGCTGTGAAAAAGAGAGAGGATGCTAATTGAGGAAGTATATGGAATCTGTGTGTGTGGGGGGAGTTATCCCCTAAAGATGGGAAAACTTAGACAGGTGCTCCATGGAGGAAAAGGATGAAAGCTGGTTGTAAATTAAAGACTATGTAGAGGCAGGCATCTCTCTGTCTAGGCTCACAATGTAAAAGCTTTATTTTACTGTATGATTTCAAATATATGACATTCTGCAAAAGGAAAAACTATGGAGACAGTAAAAATAACAGTGGTTGCCAGTAAACTGGATGGGAGAGAGGGAGGGAGAGATTAATAGAGAGAGCACAGGGGATTTTTAGAGCAGTGAAACTATTGTTTGATACTATAATGATGGATACATGTCATTAAATATTTGTCAAAGCTCAGAGGATGCACAACACAAAGAGAAAACACTAATGAAAACTATGAACTTTAAGTTATTAATAATGAAAACTGTATCAATATTGGCTCATCAATTATAGCAAATGTACCACAATAATGCAAGATGTTAATAATAGGGGTAACTAGAAGGATTGTCGCCATATATGGAAACTCTGTACTTTTTCTATAAACTTAAAACTGCTGTAAAAACAGTCTACTAATTTTTTAAAATGCCCCTTGTCAAGGGCCTCATGGCAGATATGGGTATAGTTAGGCTCCTTTCTGTAATGGCTCTTTTATTTGATCCATTCTGCCCCTTCTGCAGCTCAAAATCTTTGAAGATGTCTTTTAGAAAGAGTTGCATAACAAACAGGTATAACATTTCAACACTTTCTGAAAAGTAAGTCATATGGCACCGCCCCCATACTGGTACATCACTACAGTAGCCATGAAAAATCACTGGTTTTTTTCTCTTATATTTCCCCAACGAGCTCTTTTAGCTCATGGTGAGGCAGCTGCAGTAAGCACTGTGACCAGCACGGTCAAAAGCAGAATGAATAAAGGGGTTATTATCTAAAGAAAGAGACAGAATGGTTTGCTTTATTTTGGAGTACTGCCCACTTTAACCTAGCCTGGATTATGTAACAATCCAAATACCTTGGAATGACATATGTGGCCCATTTGAGCAGGGCTTTTAAGTTTAGCCACATGGTGCTTTGTGGTAGTGAAGGAAGATCCACCATGCCTGTTGATAATAAGCCCCACCCTACTTCTCTATGTTGCAGCCATACATAGAGTCAGGTAAGGGTAGCAGCAATGTTCTTATTCTTTAAACCCCACAGTCTCCTCCCCTGATTTAAAGCCAAATCTAAAGAGCTACGAGTAGAACTACCATTTGATCCAGCAATCCCATTACTGAGCATCTACCCAAAAGAACATAAAACATGCTGTAAAAGACATCTGCACTCAAATGTTTATACCAGCACAATTCAAAATTGCATTGACATTGAAGGTCACTTTGGGTAGTATAGACATTTAAACAATGTTGATTCTGCCGCCCCATGAGCATGGTATATTCTTCCACCTTTTGACATCCTCTGCTATTTCCTTCTTCAGTGTTTCATAGTTCTCCCTGTAGAGGTCCTTTAGCTCCTTAGTTAACTATATTCCTAGGTACTTTATTTTCTTTGTTGCTATTTTGAAGGGAATTGAGTCTTTGATTTAGTTATCACTTGTACTGTTGTTGCCGTATATGAATGCCTCTGATTTCTGTGTATTGATTTTGTATCCTCAGATTTTACCAAATTCATTTATCAGTTCAAGAAGTCTCTTGGTTGAATCCTTGGGGTTTTCTAGGTATAATATGATGTCATCGGCAAAGAATGAGAGTTTGATCCCTTCTGCTCCCATTTGGATGCCCTTAATTCCGCTCTCTTGTCTGATTACTATAGCAAGGACTTCCAGCACTATGTTGAATAGAAGTGGAAATAGTGGGTGACCTTGTCCTGCTCCAGTTCTGAGTGGGAATGCTTTCAATTTTTCCCCATTCAGTATGATATTGGCTGTGGGTTTGTCATATATGGCTTGTATCATTTTTAGGTAAGCCCCATCTATGCCTATTGTGTTGAGCGTTCTTACCATAAAAGGGTGTTGAATTTTGTCAAATGCTTTTTCTGTGTCTATTGAGAGGATCATATGGTCTTTGTTTTTGCTTCTGTTTATATGGTGAATTACATTTATAGATTTGCATATGTTGAACCACCCCTGCATCCCTGGGATGAAGCCCACTTGGTTGTGATGGATTATTTTCTTGACAAGCACCTGGATTCGATTGGCTAGGATTTTGTTGGAAATTTTTGCATCTATATTCATAAGGGATATTGGTCTCTAGTTTTCTTTTTGTGTTGCATCATTTCCTGGTTTTGGTATCAGGGTTATGTTCACTTCATAAAATGTGTTGGGGAGGTTTCTATCCTTCTCGATGTTGTGGAATAATTTGTGCAGGATAGGCACCAGTTCTTCCTTGTAGGTGTGGTAAAATTTGGGTATGAAACTATCTGGTCCAGGACTTTTTTTTAGGAAGATTTTTATTGCTGTTTCAATTTCAGTACTTGATATTGGTCTGCTCAGGAATTCTATTTCTTCCTGGTTGAGCCTAGGGAGGCTGTGTGTTTCTAAGAAATTGTCCATTTCCTCCACATTTTCCAGTTTGGGTGCATAGAGGTTTTTGTAGTATTCATAAATTATATCTTGTATCTCCAGGGCACCAGTTGTAATTTATCCTTTATTGTTCCTGATGGAGCTTATTAGAGATTTTTCTTTTCTGCTTTTCATTAGTCTAGCCAAAGGTGTGTCAATTTTGTTTATTTTTTCAAAGAACAAACTTTTTGTTTTACTAATCTTCTGTATGGTTTCCCTGTTGTCAATTGCATTTAGTTCTTATTTGATCTTAATTATTTCACTTCTTCTGCTGGGTTTGGGGTCAGTCTGTTCTTCTTTTTCCAGCTCTTTGAGATGATTCATTAAGTTGTCTATTTGTGATCTTTTCAACTTTTGGATATAGGCATCTATGGAATTAAACTTTCCTCTCAGGACTGCTTTAGCTGTGTTCCACAGGTTTTGGTAACTTGTGTCTCCTTTGTCATTTAGTTCAAAGAATCTTTTGATTTCCATCTTGTTTTCCTAATTTATGAAGTGATCATTCAGCAGAAAGTTGTTTAGTTTCCATGACTTTCTGTAGAAATGTGTTAGGGTTGATTTCTACATTTATTCCATTGTGGTCTGAAAAGATACATGGTATAATTTCTATATTTTAATTATTTGAGACATGCTTTGTGTCCTAGGATATGGTCAATCTTAGAGAATGACCCATGAGCTGATTAGAAGAATGTATATTCATTGGTTTTCTGGTTGAATGTCCTGTAAATGTCAGTCAGGCCCATTTGTTCTAGAGTTCTGTTAAAGTCCATTATGTCTTTGTTGATTTTCTGTTTCAGGGATCTGTTCTGTGCTGTCAGTGGGGTGTTAAAGTCTCTGACTATTATGGTGTTGTTTATCCATTTGTTTAGATCAAGTAGAGTTTGCTTTATGAATCTGGGTACACCAAGGTTTGGTGCATATATATTTAGAATTGTTATGTCTTCTTGTAGAACTGTAACCTTGACCATTATATAGTGGTCTTCTTTGTCTTTTATTACTTTTGTTGATTTAAAAGCTTAGTTATCTGTAATCAGCACCACCACACCAGCTTTCTTTTTTCTATACTACCCAAAGTTACCTATAGAGTCAATGCAATCCTTATGAAAATACCATCATCAATTTTCACAGATATAGAAAAAATTGTTTTATGCTTCATATAGAACCAGAGAAGACCCTATGTAGCAAAATCAATCCTAGGCAATACAAACAAAATAGGAGGTATCTACTTACCAGATTTCAAACTATACTACAAGGCTATAGTAATTAAAACATCTTGTTATTGGCACAAGAACAGAGCCATTGACCAGTGAAACAGAACAGAGAACTCAGATATAAAACTATCCTCATATAGCCAACTTATCTTCGACAAAGCAGATAAAAACATACACTGGGGAAAAGAAAATGGTGCTGGGAAAACTGGATAGCCACACGTAGAAGACTGAAACAGGACCCACACCTTTCACCTCTCACAAAAATCAACTCATGCTGGGTAACAGACTTGAACCTTAGGTGTGAAACTATTAGAATTCTAGACGAAAACTCTGTAAATACTGTTCTAGACATTGGCCTAGGCAAAGAATTTATGAAGAAGAACCCAAAGGCAATCACAGCAGCAACAAAAATAAATAAATGGGACCTGATCAAATTAAAAAGCATCTGCACAGCCAAAGAAACTGTCAAGAGAGCAAACAGACAACCCACAGAATGGGAGAAAATTTTCTCAAGCTACACATCCGATAAAGGGCTGATAACTAGAGTCTATTTAGAACACAGGAAAATCAGCAAGAAAAAATAAAACAACCCTAACAAAAAATGGCCAAGGGGCATGAACAGACACTTCTCATAAGAAGACAGAAAAATGGCCAACAAACATATGAAAAAATGCTCAACATCTCTAATCATCGGAGTAATGCAAATCAAAACTACAATGAGATATCACTTAACTCCAGTGAGAATGGCCTTTATCAAAAAGTCCCCAAACAATAAATGGTGGCATGTATGTGGAGAAATAGGAACACTACTACTCTGCTGATGGGACTGAAAACTGGTTTATCCTCTGTGGAAAGCAATATGGAGATACCTTAAAGCGATACAGATCTACCATTTGATCCAGCAATTCCACTACTGGGTATCTACCCAAAAGCTCAAAAGTCACTTTATGAAAAAGACACCTGCACTCAAATGTTTATAGCAGCACAATTCACAATTGCTAAGTTGTGGAAACAACCCAAGTGCCCATCGATACATGAGTGGATTAATAAAATGTGGTATATGTATACCCTGGAGTACTATTCAGCTTTAAGAAACAATGGTGATATAGCACATCTTGTACTTTCCTGGATAGAGCTGGAACCCATTATACTATATGAAGTATCTCAAGAATGGGAAAACAAGCACCACATGTACTCACCAGAAAATTTGTATTAATGGATCAACACCTAAGTGGACATACAGGAAAAACATTTATCAGGTGTCGGGCAGGTGGGCTGAGGGAGGAGGGGAAGGGTATATACAAACATAATGAGCGAGATGTGCAACGTTTGGGGGATGGTCACGCTTGAAGCTCTGACTCGAAGGGGGAGGCATGGGCAATATATGTAACCTTAACATTTGTACCCCCTTAATATGCTGAAATAAAAAAATTGCAAAGATCTTGAAACAACCCAAGTGCCCATCAATATATGAGTGTATTAATAAAATGTGGTATATTTATACCATGGAGTACTGTTCACCTTTAAGAAGCAATGGTGATATAGCACCTCTTGTATTTTCCTGGATAGAGCTGGGACCCATTCTACTAAGTGAAGTATCCCAAAAATGGAAAAACAAGCACATGTATTCACCATTAAATTTGTTTTAACTAATCAAAAGTGCACATATAGTAATAACATTCATCAGGTTTCAGGCAGATGGGTGGGGAGGAGAGAATGGGTATATACATACCTATTGGGTGCAGTGTGCACCATCTGGGGCATGCATGTGCTTGGGGCTCTGACTTGGTTGGGGCAAGGGTAATATACATAGCCTCAACATTGTACCCCCGTAATATGCTAAAATAAAAAAAAATTAAAAAGCCAAATCTATTTAATTACAATATGGATGGCAAAGTAACTAGTGAAATACCTGTCCCCTTTTGTCCCAAAATATACCTTTGCTTTTTAATAAAATTATAAGTAATTTCACATAAAATAAACATAATGATTTTGCCATTTTAAAAATAATTCTTCAAATTATCTTACGATCTTTTTCAGAATATACATATAGGTGTAATTAGCATGCTTCACTTCTTGATGAGAAACCCTAAAATCTAAGACTTAGTAATTAATCATTTTGCTCAGTTACAAATTATACAAGAGCAAGTCACTATCCTGTTTAATAAAAAACAGCACCCAATTCCCTTTTTTTTCTATACTCATTGTTATATAGGCAGCGCTCTTATCAAATGAGAGAAAAATTTCTTTGTGAAAAATGGTTATCAAGGAACCTTAATGAAATTGAAAAGGGATTAACTTGTGTTGGAAGACTAAGCATAGGAAATATGTGACTCGATAGAAATAATTTCAGAAAAATCCAGGCACTTAAATAAACATTAGCATTTTTACAAATTTAGGATTTTTAAGATCTCTGAAGACACCCCTTGTAAATGCCAAGAGTCAGCTATGTGTATCCCCATTTATCAACTCAGTCCACAGACATAAGTAACAGCTCATGGCAAAATCTATTTTCCTATTCAATCCATTCTTCCCTAGTGACAATACATTATTTTATTTGGAGAGGCAGTGTACCTAACTAAAAGATGACCTTTTCTCAACCTCCCTTGCAGCTAGATATAGCCATGTGACTAGATTATGGCCAACAAGATATGAATTGGAGTGCTATGTGTGGTTTTTAGGAAGTCTCCTAAAACATTTCGCTGCCTGAAATGTGGATGTGATCGCTGGAGTTTAAATAGCCATCTTGGACCATGAGGTGACATTTTAAGAATAACAAAGCAATAAGATAGAAGGATCCTGAGTCCCTGGTTACTACAGAGCCAAGTCTTAGAGGGTCTATCTCTACATTTCTTTTATGTAAGGAAAAAAATAAAGTCTTGTTTAAGTTATTCCTATTTGGGATTTTTCTGTTATCTGCAGCCAAATGTAATATTACCTAGGCAATATGATACTCAAGTTGCTGTATCAGATATACATCTTTAATCAACTGTTAGGTATTTGAAATGTTTCTACTATTTGCTATTATTTGTAGTGCAGCTTTCATCTTTAAAAAATTATCCCTAAACTCCCAAACACACTTTGTGTGTTTTCTTATTATATCTTCACAAAAATGGAATCATTACCATATCAAAGGGTAGAAAAAATTTTGTAACATTATTTTTGTCAGATCACTTGTCAGAAATAATCAATTTGGGGCTTTCATCAATATGAAAGTATACAACAGCCTTGTCTTTTTTTTGGAGTTTGAAAGGGTCATAATTCTACCTTAAAAATATGTTTTTGATGGGTAGATAGGCAATGCATTTTTTCTACATAAAGATATACTTTGTGTACTGCCTCATCCATTCTCTCCCACTAGAGAGGAAGCTCCCTCATAAGGCAGAGCCAAATCTAATGTGTCTTTGATTTCCTTAGTATATTAGTTATTTATTGCTGTGTAACAAATTACACTAAAATTTAATGGCTTGTTCTCTGAAAGAGGAATCTGGAAAAAAAATCCTTACTGGCTTAAAACAAGCATTTATCATCTCACAGTTTTTACAGGTCAAGAAACTAGGCAAGTCTTAGCTGAGTGTCTTTGCCTAAATGTCTCAAGGTCTCTTACAAGCTGGCAATCAAGGTGTTACTAGGGCTGTGGTCTCATCTGAAGGTTATACTGAGGAAGGATCTGCCCCAAAACTCATTCATGTGGTTGTTGCAAGGATTCAACAACCTCTTGAGCTATTGGATGGAGTGAGTGTCTCAGTTTCTTGCAGGTTGCTGCCAGAGGACATGCTCGGTTCCTCAGTTCTTCACAGTAACCATGCAAGAAAGAGCAAGCAAGACAGAAACCATAGTCTTTTTGTAACCTAATCTCAGGTGTGATAGCCCATCATTTTTGCTAAATTCCATTTGTTAGAAGAGAGTCACTAGATCCAGTCTACACTTAAGGGGAAGGGATTACAAAAATTCATGGTGGTTGCCAATCACAACTATTGAGGGACCTGGAGTAAACACTTGTTGAATTTTTAAACTACCAAGTAAAATTTGGATATCAAACTTAGATGACTATTTAGATTGTTTTCTACTCTGTTATTTGGTTATTTGTGTTACGCATTATTTGTCCTTTTGGTGTTTTTTTCCATGTAGCTTAAATTTATTTTATATATTCAAATAATCACTGTTACAAAAATTTCAAGCTGAAACTTTTCCCTGATGAATATATGGAATACTTTCAATGTGTGCTTTGCCAAGACTCTATTTAGAATAGCTGATGTTCATAAGTTATGAACAGCCTGAAATTCTCATCTGTTGTATAGTTATTTTTGGGTTTTGGGGATCAAGATCTTATTTGTCTCATCAAGCTAGACAGAATACTATCCTTTTCTACATTTTGAAATAGTATAATATAGGATTAAATTTCCTAGAAACAGCTGGAAAAAATCATCAGGGTCTATTTGTAATATAGAGAGATGTGGAATTTCTTAGTAATATTTTCCTATAGTATTCCTTTATTTTACTTTATTTTTTTATTACTTCATATTATGGGGTACAGATATTGTTAGGGTTACATATCTTGCCCCTTTCACCACTCACCCACCCCACTATGCCAGAGCTTCTAGCGTGTCACCCAAACCCACCATGTAAGTACATACCCTTCCCCTCCACCCCCCTTCAACCTGCCCACTTCCCAGTTACAGATTTTTTTTCAGACATTTTGGTTACAATGTATATCTTTACCTCTCCCTAAAAAGTGATAGAGGTGATCCCTTCCCCTCCACAATGCTCGCCACTTCCTTAAGATGTGGGTCTCCCCCCTCCCAAATACCTGTTGAACACTACTGTTTTTTGAGCACCATAGTTTTAGTCAGTCAGTATCAATTTGATGGCAAGTAGTTTCAGGGCCCATTTTCCAGATCTCGTGTCATCTTGCTTTGTATTACTGGCTTAAGCTTAATCCAGGATAGCATAAACAGTACTAGCTCACTATCATTTCTTACGGTTAATATTCCATTGTGAGCATATACCACATTTTAGTTATCCACTCATGAACTGATGGGCACTTAGGTAGTTTCCATGTCCTTGCAATAGTGAATTGTGCTGCCATAAACATTCGGGTGCAGATGTCTTTGTAATAGAGAGACTTATGTTCTTTTGGGTAGATGCCCAACAATGTTATTGCTGGGTCAAATGGTATTTCTATTTCCAGCTGTTTCAGGTATCTCCAAATTCTTTTCCACAAAGGTTGCACTAATTTGCAGTCCCACCGGCAGTGTAAGAGTGTTCCTGTCCCTCTGCTTCCTTGCCAGCATTTATGATTTATTCCTATTCTCAAGCTGCACTGTCTGATATGGCTATATTCATTTAAATTTAATTAAAATTAAATACAAATTTTATTTGCTTAATTTCACTAGTCACATTTCAATTGTTCAATAGCCATATTGGCTACCATATTGAACAGCACAGATATAGAGCATTTCCATCATCACAGAAAGTTCTATTGGGCATTGCTGTCTTAGAGCAAGTTTGTATAGCAGGTATAGGTGAGGTTGGTTTGAAATCAGAAGAACTGGATTTGAGTCTCAATAATACTCTTCCCTAATTCTGTGACTTATGATAACTCCCAATTTCTTTGATCCTCACTTGCCTTATCTATAAAAACTGTGCTATTACTTCCCTATCCATTTCACAAGATTGTTGGGAAGAACAAAAAAGACATCATATTAGAAACTAATTTGAAAACTATAAAATATATTTACAAGATAGAATTCTAAGTTTGGAGGGATATTTGATTATAGTGCAAATTAGTCTCTTCATACAAAATGGGGATATTAACAATACCCACTTCCATATGTAAGAATGTTTAGATCCTGTTCCTGGCACATATTGTCAAATCAGTACACATTAGCTGTTACTATTGTTGTAGGAATTTAGCCAATCAATATTAACCACTTCAGGACCGTGCTCACCAGCCATGAAACCTTGCCCACACCCAACACTCATAGTCCGCACGATAGCTTGTGCTGTGCATTGACGACAAATCCGTTTTTCTCTTGTGTGATGAGGAAAGCTTTAAAGCACTGAAAGCTTGTTTTACTTTACAGGCAGCTTTACTTATAATGTAAATCAGAATAGGTAACATATACATATATGTTTTCATTATGTTATTTTTAAATGTTCACAATTTTATTTTGATAAATGAAAAATTAGAAAAGTCATATCATGGCTGTCAGCTAAAGTCGATGCTCGGCTGTGCGCCTTTATATCATGGCTGTAGGCTAAAGTCACTGTGTGCGTTCATCTGTGGCTGTCAACTACAGTCAATGATGGTCCTGAAGTGGTTAAATACATGTACAAGGCTGAAAGTAAGTCTAAGGAGTTATCTGTGGGGAATTAACTACGCTCCCAGCAAACATCAGGTCCCTTTGGCAGGGGTCGTCACAAAGGATAAGGAAAATAATAGAAAACAGAAAATAATAGAACATAGAAATAAAAGAATACACAGAGATGACTGTACAGTTTTATAAAGTATAGATTTTATAATAGTTGGAGATCGGGAGACCTCCAGCATTCTCGTGAGCTGTGAGGCCCTGAGTAAAGTTTCACATCAGTATTTATTGGTACAGTGATTGGTTGCCAGGGGTAACAGATTTACATAGTAACAGGTAGTTCGTTTTAGGTTAAGTCTCCCAAAAAGCTTCCAGAGATCCCTTGATTAACTCTATCTACATGAGCAAACTGCTACAAAATCTTTCTAAGACAAACTTCTAAGTTCTAAGATAAAGCTATCACTTAGAAGAAAGGCTAAACAGAAATATAGTGGCTCTATATTTCTTTATGTAGTTTTTGTTGATTGAGACAGGTAGTCAGGAGTGAAGCAGGAACTGTCTCTTAGGCTAATTGCTTTTAGCGGCAGGCGTCTGTCAGGAGGGCACTCTTTGATCAGTTCTTATCCTGTGGCTTCATGCATGCCAAGCTTTGTCATACAAAACAGGCAAAAGCCCACAGGTTTAAGACACAGTGTGACCTTGGAAATCAGCTGCCACTGATCTGTGAGATGCCTTCCTGAGACGAGGCAGATTTAAGAGTTAATAAATTCACTTTTAATTGCTTCACAGGGAGATTAGGTAAAGCTGGAATTTTGTTTTATTGTGACTATATGGTAGTGAAGAATATAATGATTAAGCATGAACTTCTCTCAGTTGTTCACAATAATCACTGCAAAGTGATCCCAATGGGCAAAGCTCCACAAGGGCATGAATGGACTTTGGGGAAGATCTTGTTGGCTCTACTTTATAAACTTAACCAGAATCTTCCTACTTCACATCACTTCCACTGCTACCATTCTGGCCAAGCCACCATCATCTTTCACTTATTACTATAATAGCCTCTTCACTCTTTTACTATCACTCTCCCTCTTCACTGTTTTAATTTTCTTCATGGCACTTCTGTCTCCTAATATAGTATGTTTACTTAATTGGTTAGTGTCTGTCTCCTCTTACTAGAATACAAGCCACATGACCACAATGGCTTTGTTTTGTTCACTCCTGTATCCTGGGCTCTAAAAACAGTGTCTGAAACATACTAGGTATTGAAAAGAAAGTATCTTTTGACTAAATTAATGAGGTCAGAAATTTCATTAGTGAGGACTACAGGAGGAAGAGTCAGGAATTTGAGTGGGAAGTCATAAACTGGCCTATTGCAAAGAATTGTTATGGGAGACCTAAAAATGTTACACATTTTCTCCCTCCTATTTTGAAATGGCCCCAGAGAAGTAGAGGCTGTAACTGCTTCCAGTAGTTGAATTCAGGGGCAAAACTCCTAAATGTTTAAAAAAAAAACTGCTTAAGTTTCACCTAAATCCTTCAAGCTGGAGGGTTTTTTGCCTAATAATGATGCATGCCAAATCATGACTCATACTGGTCACATAATAGCCTCCTGTTCAGTTGCTATTTTCATTTTCTTAGATGCTAAGAGGATAAAGAATCTGGAACATCTACTTAAAACTCCCCTCCTACAGAAATTCCCATGCTCATAATTTTACCAATTTTATGTTGATAAAACTAGTCCCAAAATTCTTTAAAGAGTTGAGATTTTTAGTCTACATGATGTAGGCTATCCAAAGAAACATGTTCTTTGCTGCTCACTGAAAATTCTACTTATCCCTCAACTGGGGATATTAAACTAAGATGGGAAAAGGTGGGAGACTGTGGTATGGAATAAGTTTCTTTAGGACATGGGAACAGGATAAATGAGACGAATTTACTGTGCTGTAGATTCCCTAAATGTTTTTGTGTTCTGTTATCCTGTGAATAGAAACTGAAAAAGTTAGGGCTTTGAGTAATTCTAGTTAGTGTTGTCACACTCCATTTCTCACAGTTCATAATGTTTCATTTTTCCTTAAAGTTTAATACAATTTTCAGCTTGAAAAATATTTTAATACTGCTTGCCTACAATAATGAAGGTATATCTCATTAGCTGTTGTGGAATATATAAATTTAATCACTTCTGGAGATTGTCAAAAATGGTGGACTAGGGATGACTTCCTTGCTCTTTGCTCTTGGAGTGGGAGGTGAAGAAGGCGGCCTGAATCACTCGAGTGGGTAGTTCTCCTACAGGATCAGCTTCACGGAACTACAGGGAAGCTTCGAGGGACAGCAGCACCGGGAAAAGGAAGAAAGTGACTCAGTGGATTTACTGTGAAGTTCCGAGAATCCGAGTGGTACTGCGGGGATTGGAGTGTAAGCTGGCCTCACTTAGCGGCCAGCCAAACGGCTGTGCGCTCCTTCCTACAGGAGAACAGCTTCTCCCTCACCACCTCCATGCCCACACAAGCAGAGAAGTACCTGAAGACAGCATGAAGAGGTAACACGGACGGGTAGGCAGATTGGAGAGGAGGCAGGAGCAGAAAGTAATTTGAAATCTCCAGGGCACCGTGTAAGGTCGCCATTGCTGGGAGAACTATAAACACTAGAGGCTTACGCCTCATTTGTGAAGGGACAGAAAAGTGAGAAAGATTGCTCATTTGACTGAGTTGCTGGGTGGACTCGGGCGGCGGCCCAAGCGCTGCAAGGGAGGGAGCGGAAGAGGGGAGTGAGAGCCATCCTCCAGGAACCTCCTGGGATCTCCAGAGACCCAAGCTCCCCCGCTGTGGGACCCGTCGGTAGTTTTCGTCTGGCGGCGGAACTTGCCGGCGGGTCCCAGCCTCTGCGAATCCTCCGCAGGGATTTCCTGCGACTTAGACGGCGAGTATTCGCCGGTAGTTTTTGCCCCTCCGCAGAACTTGCCCAGGGTTCCCAGCCCCCTGAGCCCTGCCGGTGAAGGGACAGAAGGTGGGGTGAGAGCCATCCTCCGGGGACCCTCCCCAGGGGTCTCCAGCGACCCACACTCTGCCGTCGCGAGGACAAACAGATAGTTTTCACCCCTCCCAGGAACTTATCCACAGTTCCCAGCCACCTGAGCTCTGCCGGTGAAGGGACAGAAGGCAGGGTGAGAACCATCCTCTGCAGACCCTCCCCAGAGTTCCTCAGCGACCCAAGCCCTGCCTCTGCAGGGACACGCTGAGAGCTTTCGCCCCTTGGCAAAACTTGTCCGTGGTTCCCAGCCCCTTGAATTCTCCCAGTGAAGGGACAGAAGGTGGGGTGAGAGCCATCCTCTGCGGACCCTCCAAAGGGGTCTCCAACGTCACACGCCCCACTGATGCGGGGACTCACAGATAGTTTTTGCCCCTCCGTGGGACTTGTCCGTGGTTCTCTGCCACTTGAACTCTGCCAGTAAAGGGACAGAAGGCAGAGTGAGAGCCATCCTCTGCAGACCCTCCTCAGGGGCCTCCAGCGGCCCAAGCCCCACCACTGCAGGGACGCACCAATAGTTTTCAATCCTCAGCGGATCTTGTCTGCGGACCCCAGCCGCTTGAGCTCTGCTGGTGAAGGGACAAACCCGGAGGCGAGAACGATCCTCTGAAGTCCCTCCCCAGGGATCTCCAGCGGTCCAAGCCCTGCCGCCAGGGACGGAGGTGTGTGGATAATTTTCACCCCTCGGCGAAACTTACCCGTGTACCCTAGCCACTTGAGCTCTGCCAGTGAAGGGGCAGAAGGGGGGGGAAGAGCCATCCTCCTTGGACCCTTCCCAGGGGTCTCGAGCAGCCCAAGAACTGCCACTGGAGTGCAGAAAGTTTTCACCCCCTCAGTGGAACTAGTCTACAGACTCCAGCAGCTTGAGCTCTGCCAGGGAAGGGGCGCAAGAGAGGGCTAGCGCCATCCTCTGTGGATCCTCCCCAGGGGTCTTCAGTGGCTAAAGCTCCATTGGTGACACACGGAAAAGGGATAGTCATCACCCCTCAGTGGAGATCCTCAGTGGTCCCCGGCAGCCCAAGCACTGCTGATCTTAGCTCATAATCCATTCCCTGCATCCCCGATCCTCAATAATACATCCAGATGAGAAAGAACCAGCGTTAAGTTTACAGGAAGCATGAAGGACCAGAGAGAAAAGTCACCTCCAAAGCAAAATACTCATTTTCCATCGTCTGACACCAACTTACATGACATGAGTAAACTGACAGAAGAAGATTTCCGAATATGGATTCCTACAAAACTGATTGGAATTGAAGAGAAAATAGAATCACAACATAGAGAAACCACAAGAATAATACAAGAAATGAAAAGATTCTCCAAAGAAATTGAGACTATCAAGAAAAACCAAACAGAAATTCTGGCAATGAAGAAAACAATCAAGGATCTTCATAATTCAGTGGAAAGCCTAAAGAACAGGATGGACCATGCAGAAGAAAGAATCTCAGAACTTGAAGATTATGCCTATGCTCTAAACAAATCAGAGGAAGAAAGGGAACACAGAAACAAGAAACAAGACCAAAGTTTACAGGAAACGTGGGATTATGTTAAAAAACCAAATATCAGACTGATTGGGATTCCGGAAGGGGAAGAGGAACATTCACAAGGGCTAGAAAACTTATTTCACGGAATACTGGAGGAAAATATGCCAGACCTAGCCAGAAATCTTGACATCCAAATACAAGAAGCACACAGAACTCCAGGGAGACTCGATGTGAAAAGGCAATCACCTCGCCACGTGGTTATTAGGCTGACCAAAGTATATGTGAAAGAAACAATTCTCCGAGCAGCGAAACAAAAGCAGCAAATGACCTATAAATGTAAGCCTATAAAACTAACAGCAGATTTCTCATCAGAAACCTTACAAGCCAGGAGGGATTGGGTACCTATCCTTAATCTTCTAAAACAGAACAAAGCCCAACCTAGTATTCTTTATCCAGCAAAATTAAGTTTCATCTATGAGGGAGAAATAAAGTCCTTCTCAGACAAACAATCACTGAAAGAATTTGCAAAGACCAGACCATCCCTACAGGAAGTTCTTAGACCTGCATTTCTAACCAAGCAGGGCAGTAGACACTCCTCAAAGTGAAATCGTAAAAGAATTAAAGTTTAGAGCTCAAACTAAAGGATGGCCCAAGGAGTAAGACAAAGCAACAAGACTCCACCCAACAATATGAATGGTAATCTTCCTCCAATTTCAATCCTCTCAATAAACATAAATGGCTTAAATTGCCCTCTGAAGAGACATAGACTGGCAGAGTGGATAAAATTGCACAAACCTAGAATCTGTTGTCTACAGGAAACACATCTAACCCACAAAGATGCCTGCCAGCTGAAGGTCAAGGGATGGAAAACTATCATCCAGTCAAACAGAAGTCAAAAGAAAGCTGGAGTAGCTATACTATTTGCAGATAATATAAGCTTTAAAATAGCAAAAGTAAAAAAGGATAGAGACGACCATTATTTAATGGTGAAAGGGAAGATCCAACAAGAAGATTTAACAATTCTTAATATCTACGCACCCAATACAGGAGCAACCAATTACTTAAAGCAAACCTTGTCTAATATAAACACCTTGTTACATAACACTACCATAGTAGCAGGGGACTTCAACATCCCATTGAATGATCTGGATAGATCCTCCAAACAGAAAATAAGCAAAGATATAATGGACCTGAATAAAGCCCTTGATCAAAAAGGTCTGACAGACCTCTATAGAGCATTTCACCCAAACAAACTTTGACTTACATTCTTTTCAGCAGCCCATAGATCCTACTCCAAAATTGATCACATCCTAGGCCGCAAATCAGATCTCAAAAAATTCAATAAATAGTAATTATACCTTGTATCTTCTCTGACCATAACAGTATAAAACTACAGTTCAATTCCTATAGAAACACTTAACCCCTCACAAAATCATGGAAACTAAACCATCTATTATTGAAAAATTACTGGGTAAAGGAAGAAATTCAGAGGGAAATTGAGAATTTCTTCGAACAATATGATAATGGCGAGACCTCTTACCAAAACCTATGGGATATAGCAAAAGCTTACCTGAGAGGAAAAATAATAGCAATTAATGCTCACATCCAAAAAACAGAAAGCTTAGATACTGACAACCTAATGAATAAGCTCAAGGAATTGGAAAAAGAAGAGCAAACAATTTCCAATCCTAGTAGAAGAAAAATATAACAAAGATCAAAGCAGAACTGAATGAAATGGAGAACAAAAGAACTATACTAAAAATCAACAAAACCAAAAGCTGGTTTTTTGAAAAGATAAACAAAATCTATGGCCCTCTTGCTAGATTGACAAGGACCCAAAGGGAAAGGACTGTAATAAACTCAATAAGAAATGAAAAGGGAGTGATCACAACAGATACCAAAGAAATACAAAACATTATTTTTGACTATTATAAAAATCTATATGCCCAAAAACTACAGAACGAAGATGAAATGGACAGATTCTTGGGTTCATACAACCTCCCTAAGATCACACAGGAGGCAACAGAATTCCTAAACAGACCAATCTCAAGCTCAGAAATTGAAACAGTAATTAAAAACCTGACCAAACGAAAAAGTCCTGGGCCAGATGGCTACACTTCAGAGTTCTGCCAAACATACAAGGATGAACTCATACCTATAATACAGAACCTATTCCACACCATTGAGAAGGATGGTATCCTTCCTAACTCATTCTACGAAGCCAATATCACCTTGATACTAAAGCCAGGAAAGGACACAACAAAAAAAGAAAATTACAGACCAATATCCCTCATGAATACAGATGCAAAAATCCTAAATAAAATTTTTGCGAATAGGATTCAGCAGCACATCAAAAAAATAATTCACCATGACCAGGCGGGCTTTATTCCAGACATGCAAGGCTGGTTCAACATACACAAGTCTATAAATGCAATTCACTTCATAAATAAAATCAAGAACAAAGACCATATGATTCTGTCAATAAATGCAGAAAAAGTATTTGACAAGGTCCAACACACCTTTATGATAAAAACTCTTAACAAAATAGGCATAGATGGCTCATACCTTAAACTTATCAAATCCATCTATTATAAACCCACTGCTAATATCATTCTAAATGGAGAAAAATTGAAATCTTTCCCCCTTCAATCCAGAACTAGACAGGGGTGTCCACTATCTCCTCTCCTATTTAACATAGTGCTCGAAGCCCTAGCGATAGCAATTAGACAGGAGAGGGGTATTAAGGGCATTCACATGGGGGCAGATGAAATCAAACTCTCGCTCTTTGCCAATGATATGATATTATACCTAGAAAACTCCATGGACTCTTCCAATAGACTCCTAGACTTGATAACCGAATTTGGTAAAGTAAAAGTTTATAAAATCAATATACACAAATCAGAAGCATTCATATATGCCAAGAACCATCAAGCAGAAACTCAAATCAAAAATGCAATACCGGGGGTTCCAACATGGCGGATTAGGGGTGCCCTCCTGGCTCTCTGCTCCCAGAGTGAAAAGTGAAGAAAGTGGATAGCCACAAGCGAGCGATCCGCACTTCCACAGGACCAGCTTCGCAAGCCTGCAGACATCCACCGGGAAACGGAGGGATAAGACCATTTACAGCCTAAAGCAAAGGTGAATCGATTATTCTTCCGTAAAAATCGGGGATTCGGAGGCACACAACAGGGAGGGAGCGAGGCGCGGTTTAAGCCGCTGCCGGCTGGCAGTGGCGCCAGCCCTACCTGGAGCTGAGCAACAACCCCTC
>VSMD01117421.1:0-43685 GCA_008750895.1 Mirza zaza | reverse complement strand
TTTTTCCTTTTTTTTTTTTTTTTTTTTTCTGTTTTCAGTAGAGATGGCATTTCTTGCTTGCTCCGGCTGGTCTTGAACTCATGAGCTCAAGAAATCCTCCCTCCTCAACCTCCCAGTGTGCTAGGATTATAGGCGTGAGCCACTGTGCCCAGCCAGTACTGACTTTGAATAGATTAGAAAACAGGACTCAGTCCTCAAGATGCTTCATTGCCTTATGCTGGAAAGTCATCATAGTAGTGAGTGGTGCTCTCTAAAGTTGTGCAATGTACAGTTCGGCTATCTGTATGTGGTGGTCCTGCTGGTCTCCTTTATATTTAAAGTGCTCTTGGACTGTGAACTGACACAGTTCTAGGAATTTGGTGAAGGTCTATGGCTCTCTATATTGGATGCTTAAAATAGACCTTTGTTCCAAAGGCACAGATTTTTATTATACAAAAAGTTGAACATTATTGAACTGTCCAAATATTTTGATCCTAGTAATCTCATGTTCAAATAATAATTGGCAGAGTCAAAGGTGGCATGATGTTTATGAAAGGCAGCAGAGTTTTTTGGTACAGACTGGTTTGAGGTATACGGCCCCCTGGTGAAGTACTGTTACTTGATTTTGCTACTTCAGAAACATCTTACCATTGAAATTAGGGAATCTATTTAGTTTTCAGCATTTTCCACCACTGTTGTGATATACAGAGAACTACCACCATAATACTTGGGAGACGTTGACACACTCCTCTCCTATGTATTGGTGGAGAGAGTGTGTCTTCTGCATGTTCTAACAGGATATAGTTGAAGGTAGGTGGTGATTGTCTGGTTCCTATGTGATAAATCAACTCTTGCAAAGTCTTAGTTGACAGAAATTCTTCATTTACAATATAGAGGCCAGAACCTAGGTTGGACCACCTTTGAGTTCAAGCTTCTGTCGATTAAATGAGAAGCAAAAAAGCAACTTCCAGCTGCTTCAGCTTTCATAGTTGAATCCATGACCTGGTAATTATACCCATATCACTAAATAAAACCTGAACTAAAATTTAGTACTTGAGTGGTCTGGCAGCCTCACATTTTCCAATCCAATCCAATCCCATACATCTTCCCCATATTTTGCCAACATTACATAGCCATATTCTACAATTATTTTGGCAGATGAATTTTTCTTTTATAACCATAGCCCAGTCCTTTCTCCACTGCCACCATGTGGTAGATGTAGAGACGTGCCACCCAGGTCACTCTTAGGGAAACTCAGCGGTGGGGAGAGCAGTGCACAAACAGCTCCTTCAGGGCCAGCCTCCGTGGTAGAAAGCACTCTCACCCAGAGTCACCCCCTTGCTGGGGAAATCCACACCGAGTCATTAAGTAGGGCAGGTAAAAAAATCCTGGCCATTGCAGCCTGAAGCAGGATAACTCTGGCTAGCAACACTCACTTTTGAGCTGCACTTGTTTGGTTAGGAGATTTGTTGGACTATCATTACAGTCTGACTTTTCCTTTTGCCCAGGTTTACTTTGCACCCCTCCCATTCATAAGCATTAATTCCTAAAAAATAATCTTGGACCACAATTCAGTCTCAGAGTTAGCTTCTGGAGAACTCAACCTGCAACAATTGGTACCAGAAATAGTAGACTCAAAAAGTAGGTGACATGATAGGGTTTTGGAAATGAATCAATTACTGCTTAGCTGGAAATGAGGACCTTATTACTGTAGGTAGGAGAACATACAACTTTCACGGTTGGTACATTTTAATGGTCTACCATGGGTAGGGAAACCATTAGTGGGTGCAATGTGTCAGGTGTTCGAGACATAGGGAGGAAAGAGAAGCTGTCAGAATGAGTGAATTAGATGGATGTCCTTAAAAGTTTCTGTGCTACAGAAAGATAATGAATAGGCAGTTAAAAATTAAATGAGAAATTCTTTCTGGGGCTTTTTGTATATAAAAAAAAACCTTTTATCTTCTACATCAGGAGAGCACATCAAGATGAGGACCAAGCCAAGGATCCAAGAGTTGAAGTGATCGAATGTCAAAAACCCACCAAAACATGTCTGTTATATCAAGTTCAGGGCCCTGATTAGCAGAGTCTAGGACCCTGGCACATGGGGTGAGGATATCTGGGTGTATGCCTCCTCAGATTTTGGCTTCCCACCCTCTCCTGAATCTTCTTAATATGCAGAAATGGCCCTCAACTTCCTATGAAGAGCTATCACCTCCTTGTGCTGAAAGACAATGCATAGGAATCTCTCCTGTGAAGTGACACATGCCCCGCTCAGGACCTGCTTCCTCCTGGCTACTAGGTCAGGCAAAGTTACAGCAGTTCCCAATTAAAAAAAAAAAGTCACAGTCTTTTGCCCAATATCCAAACCTGAGCTGGTTTAGAACTCAAGACACATGGACTGAGAGGCAACTGAGTCTTCAGGAAAGGACTCCATAGCACCATGGCAAGTATGCATGGTCATGCATGATCTTTCCTAAAATGGACCTATGGCCATTTCACCTAACTGCACTGGGAAAAGCAGAAGACACAACTAGTTGAAGGACTCTTAAACACAGGATCTAAAATGTCATTAATACCAGAGAACCAAAGCATTTTCATGGAAGAGGGGTGCCAGGTAATAAATGGAGTCCTGGACAAGGCCCAGGTTATGGTGGATCCACTGGATCCATGAAAGAGCCCAGTGGTCATTTTCCCAGTCCCCAAATGTACAGTTGGGTTTGCCATGCTTGGTAGTTTGTGGAACACCCACATTGGTTTCATAGCCTGTTGGGTAAGGACGTTACTGTGGGAAAGGTTAAGAGGAAGCCCCTGAAATCACCTTATGTAGTACCAGCCAAAATAATAAATACAAAACAAAATCATGTTTTTCAGGGGGACTGGGAATGATGGAGACTTAGTATCACCCTTAAAGATCTAAAGGATACAGAAGTGGTAGCCGTATCATAGCTCCATTTAACTTTCCCACTCTGTGCTCTGCAGAAACCATACGGGTCTTGGAGGATCACTATAGACCACGGCAGGGGCAGCCAAATACTCAACCCAGCTGCAGCTGCCATGTCAGGTATGGTGTTTATGTTAGAGTAGATTAATATGGCTGCTATCCTCATCAGAAATGAGGATCAAAAAGAGTTATCCTCGAGTGAACAAAATTATACAATTATGTTTTTCTCCAGGCCATGTTAACTTTTCCTCCTTTGGCCATATCATAGTCCAAAGAGATCTGGATCACTCGGACATCGAAAAACATCGTACACTAATGCATCATGTTGATGACAGTATGTTGCTCAGTGCTGTAAACTGAATGTTTGTGTCCTTACCAAATTTGTGTATTGAAATCCTAACCCCAAATATGATGGTATTAGGAGGTGAGTCCTTTGGTAGGTGGTTAGGTCATGAGCATAGAGCTCTCATGGATGGGATTAGTGCCCGTATATAAGAGACCCCAGATAGCTTCCTTGGTTCTTTTACACTGTAAGAAGACAACTGTGTATAACCCACAAAATGGCCCTCACCAGAACCCGATCATGCCGACATCCTGAATTTTTTTTTTTTTGAGAAGAAATGCAGAAGCTTTATTAGGATCATTATTATTCTTTTTTTCTAAATTTATTTATTTATTTATTTATTAATTATTTCAAAATATTAAGGGGATACAACTGTTTTGGTTACATGGAGAGCTTTTGTAATGCTTAAGCCAGGGCTATTAGTGTGCCTTCACAGCATCCTGGTTTTGTATTCTAGCCTCCAGAACTGTGAATAATAAATTTCTATTGTTTAATGCCACCCATTCTATGGTAATTTGTTACAACAGCCTGAACTGACCAAGATAATCAGGCAGAGTGAGCAAGAGGTGGGTAGCACACAGGAGGCCTTTGTGAGACATAGGAACCTCAGAGGGTGGGAGGCAAACCCTGTGAAGATTCAAGGGCTTGTCACATCCATGATATTTTAGGAATCCAGTGGTTAGGGGTGTTCTTGGATATCCCTTCCAAAGTAAAAGATAAATTATTGCATCTTGCATCTTCTGTCACAAAAAAGAAAGTGCAGTGTCCGATGGGCCCCTTCCTCAGACAGTAGAGGAGGTGGGGAGCAGACTGGAGGGGGACATGTGTCCCTTCGCAGGAGAGACCCCTATTGTTATCTTTCAGCACAAGGAGTAGGAGCTTGACAGTCTGCTACAAGAAGGGGTTAGGGGGAATGCGCATTATGTAGCACAGTAACCTCCTCATGATGTCAAACTATTTTAATCTTCAAAGTCATCAGTCTCTTTTTCTGATGACTAATTTGGCTTTGTCAGTTACCTTAACGTGGGGAAAGTGTTAGGGAGTAATATGCCTCATTTTAACCTACAAATGGACATTCTTTATAACGTTAGCTACCGTGTTTCCCCAAAAATAAGACAGGGTCTCATATTTATTTTTCCTCAAGAAGACACCCTAGGGCTTATTTTCAGGGGATGTGTTATTTTCCCCTCAAAGCCTCAGCTTGCAGCACGCACAGGATGGCCGGGACCTGACTGGGGGAGCCGACCTTGTTGGTGGGGCTGCCTGTACCTTTCCAGTCACCTCTGGGATAGTAGCTGTCACGATGGGGCAGATGAGAAGGGCTGCTCATCTTCTTTACCACTCTTAGGACTAAATGTGTGGGTTGTGCAGATGCACTGCGTAGCCACGCCCATCACTAGGCCTTATTTTCCTGGTAGGGTTTATATTGCGCAAATGCTTAGAAATCCTGCTAGGCCTTATTTTATGGGTAGGTCTTATTTTCAGGGAAACATGGTAATATTAATCTATTACCATGCGTGCTAGTCACAGTTCCTCAGAGAAACAGAACCAATAGGAGATTTTATATATAACACACACACACATATATATAGAGACAGAGACAGGACAGAGAGACAGAGACAGAGAAAGATTGACTTTAAAATTGGCTTGTGTGAAGATTGATGGTTGCAGAGGCTGGTAAGTCCAAAATCTGCAGGGTAGGTGGCAAGCTGAAGATCCAGGGAACAGGTGATGCTGGAGTTTGAGTCTGAAAGATGTCTGCTAGCAGAATTATCTCTTTTTTTCCAGGGGAGGTCAGTCTTTTGCTTTTTCTTTCTTTAAAAAAATATATATTAAATTGACAGATAATATCATATATATATATATCGTGTACAATCCACAAAGTATCGAAGTATAATATACATTATGGAATGGTTAAATCTAGCTAATTAAAAAATGTATTACTTTATATAATTTTCATTTTTGTGGTCAGAACACTTAACATCCATTCTCTTTGTGTTTTTCAATAATACAGTATGTTGTCATTAACTATAGTCATCATGCTGTACAACAGACCTCTTTAAATTATTCCTCCTATCTGGTTGTAATTAGGTATACTTTGACCAACATCTCCCCAGTTCCACCCCTGACCCAACCACTAGTAAACACCACTCTACTCGCTAATTCTACAAGATCAACTTTTTTAGATTTCACGTATTTTCTATTAAGGCCTTCAACTGATTGAAGGAGACCTGACCACATTATGGAGGGTAATCTGCTTTACTCAAAATCTACTGATTTAAATGTTAACCTCATTTAAAATATACCTTCACACAATTATCTAGAATAATGTTTGACCAAATATCTGGTTACCCTGGCCTAGCCAAGTTGACATACAAAATTAACCATCACACCATAAAACCTAGTTGTCTTCCTAAGTCTGGTTGACTTCATTTTACAGTTGAGAAAATATAGAAACGAAGTGACCTGCACCAGACTACATTACAAAATATTGACAAACTGGTACTCTTAATTCTTTCCATGATGCTGTAGTCCACGGATTCTAACATGGCAACAGTTGTACCGTAAATATGTTCACTTTCTACAGTGAAGTTACTGTCCTCCTTTATAATGTTACTTAGATCACACGTGTAGGTTCCCAACATAGGGATAACAATGGTTACTATTGACACCAAAACAAACCCATAATTTATGAAATAACAGAATTCTTGGCTCACAGACTATTAAAGCTTTGTCTTCATCTAATTTGTGTTAATACCTAGGAATATTAGCTATCCCCATTTGTGTGAATTTTATTGTTGAACATACACCTAAAAACTGGCCATAATTACCAACGCCTGCCCATGCTTCATTTCTAAGGTCAATAAATTATTCATGAGGTTATACTGGTGACATTCAGTAGGTGATACAGTCTGTTTAAGTGTCTGCATCAATAGCAATGTTGTAAGGGCCTTGCCGGAGATCTGGGAGAGATTTCCCACTGTTTGTAAGTTGGGACACGTGTTGGCTTCTTCTATGGGTTGTACACACTTTTTTCATTAGGAATAGAAGTTCAACCACATCCAGTGGGGTAGAATAATCTCCTATATTTTTCTATACATGTCCTAATCTTCCTCCTAATGTATCTCTATGTATGTATATCTACGTATATGTACACACAGGATTTTCTATGTCTCTCTGCCTTTCTTTCTGTTTTGCCAACAGTTCTTTTTATGTGAGCATTGCAATTTTATAGTTCCCAAGAATCCTAGACTTGTCTGATTTTTCTGCTTCAATGCCTTTGCCAAAGAATAATCTCTGTCCCTGGTTCCTGACAACCTTAGCTTTAGAGACATAGAACTGAGGGTGACAATAGGCCAAACTCTGCATGTCAATGAACACTCTTCACAAATTCTCCATTTGTATAGCTCCCCACAGTGTATTTGTAATGTGCCTGAATTATATCCCAGATTTACAAGATGGTTCAATGTTTTTGACTTATGAAGTTTTAACGTGAAACATAACATTCATTGAAAACGGTAGCAAAGAATTAAGTTTAAAACAAAATAAGCATTACATAATTATATTAAATTCTTAAAACGTCTACCAGCAGGTGGCAACATAGTCCTAACTATTACTGGTAATAAGAAATTAAATTTATAGAAGATGGAAATAACATATTAAATCCATAGATTAAATTCAGTTTTAGCCATGATTTTCCTACACCAAGACTTTTCTTTTTATGTCTATTAAAGAGCCTACCTATAAGCCATTAATTTTATGATTTTTCAAATACATAGTATCCTTAGACTATATCCTTAATCACAAAATCAAACTAAATTATATATGCTAATTCTGAATTTATGACAATTCAGACATTGCCTATATGCAAGTATTATTGATTTCTAAGGTTCAAAATACCCTCTGAATGTCCGGTCCTTATTTGTTAGGGGAGTCCTTCTAAACTCAGGTGCTTTCCCTAGCCAATTAAGAAATTCTTAGAAACTTTGGTAACAAGCTGCTAGTTTTTGGATATGGACAACTTCTATAACCTGAAGAGCTAACATAGATGTTACATTATTATATTCTATTGTTTCCTCTTATAACTATTTCAAATTAAGCATGTGTACTTGTATGTAAAATAAAATTAATGAAAAGATCAATTTCTTCAAATTAATTCTATAATATAATTAAAATTTCTTTGGTTACATTTGTTTTGAATTTATGGGGCTAATTAAAAACTATCAAGGACCAATGTTCCCTTCTTACTTTGGTTAACTTACAAAAGAAAAATCAGGAACACTTGAAAATTGCTTGGAGCAGAGATTCACAAACTTTATTATTTGTTATTAAGTAGAATCACCCGGGGATTAATTTCTCGAATAATTTATTCTTATTAAAGAATAAATATTCTTTAAATTTGGCTGGTGAGTGGGTCAGCCTCATTTGCTGCTCTTCCCACTGGTTGGAATGTTCTTTGACCTCCCCTAGTTGTAGAAATCCTATTCATTTTTAAGGACCTGCACTAATGACAATTTATCTAGGAAGGATCCTTGGTAATCACCTCAAATAGATTTGGACAGTCCTCAGCTGTAGGTACTTTCACTGGTTCCTGCAGCACTTCCCCTCCTCCACCAGTGTAAGACTAAAACCAGCAGCAAAATTTATCATTTTTATATTTATCTTCCTTTCCTTTGAGAGCTCCCTTGATAAGATTTGATTCCTCTTCTCACCTTCATCTCTGTTGTAGCCCCTATTGGACACTTGAAGGCATAAACAATTATGCTTTCATAGTGGGGTAAAGAAATCCTGCCCAGGGAAGAGTTAAAACTTGCTAGTGGCTGTGGCTTGTTTTAGATATTCCACTAACATGGATGACATGGGTCTCCTTTGCCACCATATCCATTATACTTTGCATATAATAGATGCTCAAATGTTGCTGTTGGCTTGATAAATGAGAGGAGTGGAAGAAAATGAGAGTCAATCCATGACGGCATTTTATGATGCGATACAGATTTGAGAGTTGATCTTCTAAGCATTGTGACTGAATTCATCAACAGGGAAATTGTATGAGTCTTTTTTTTTTTAGCTTTTAATTTTTTAAAATATAGAAGCTTTGGTAACAGTAGGAAGGATAAACTAAAGAGGAAAGAGATAGAATGCAGAGAGTTCCATTAGGAGGATGTCATACTCAAGACTAAAGTATACATTAAAGAATAAAACACAAGTCAGCCACCATTTTATTGAGTGCCTACTATGTACTAAGTACAATGCTAAGTGATTATGTACATTATCTTTTATCTTTATAAAAATGCCATGTGGTACATATTCTTATTTTATAGACAATAAAATCCAGGCTCAAAGAGGTTAAATAACTGGTCAGAAGTCACACATGAGAAGTAGAACTCGAAACCAACACTGTCCTACTCTAAAATCTTACACTGCAGTAATAGTTATGATGGGGATGGAACAAAGAGGGCAGGTTCTGAGACACTTTTATTTGGGGGAGAATTGACTCAGTGGGTTTACCAATTTAGGCTTCTTAAAACCAGAATGAAGCAGAATGAAATAACACATAGTAACTATAAGCTTTTGTTTTTTAGTGCTAGCTATGGTTATAAATGTCATTATGTGGTAAGAGCTGACGTGATATGATCTGGCTGTTCAAGACCTTGGTTACAAACTGCTAGGAGAAATGGCCCAGGAAAAACAGAGAGCCCAGCAGTTATTTCTGACTGGCTCAGCCTCCCTCATAGCTTTTCTGGTTCTCTTAGTGCAATTTTCTGACAGCTCGGACACATAAAATAAAGGTGAGTGACTGGAGAAAAAGAGCTTCTGCTGATATTTAGTGTGAGAGGTGTAGAAGGTCATCTGTTGTGACTCCTTCATTTTTTCTTTACCTATTAAAATGCAATGTTTATAGAAAAACTTAGCCAATAATTGCATGCCAGTACATTTTCAAATCATGAAGTTCACAGCTGCAGCTTGAAAGATCAGCACTAGGGTATTTGTTCATGTTGCATAAAATTGAAAAAGCTCTACCTACTTTATACTTGCACAGTCTGAATCAATTTAGTCTTATTAGAATGGGAGAAGGCATGATATAATTCCAGATAAGAATAAAAACTGATCGAATTTTCTGAGAACTATAGTCTGGTTCTAGTTTTTAAAATACTGCCTCAACTTGGTGGGTTTTTTCATTTTTTGAGCTCCTGTACAACAGTGCCACAAATGATCTCCTAGGGATTTTTTTTTTTTTTGACATCAATTGTACTTGTGCACATCTCAAACTACTTCAGTCTTTGTAGTACCCCAAACTCAGCATAACCATAGAAACTAACAATAGGAAGAAATGTTCCATGCTACTCCAGGGTATTCTGTCCTTTCCGATGTGCTTAGTTTTGTCCTCACTTTTATTTTTTAAAATTATTTTCTTTTTTCTGGAAAAAGTCTTAGAAAATTGTAACAGCATAAAGAAAAAGTCCCCTATCATCTTGCTACTCAGTGCTAATTACTGATACCATACTCTAAGTTAACTTTGGAGTGCAGATATATGCTCCTGCTCACCCAATTTTGTAATGGAGTATATACTATCCAAATTTGTTGATTGTTACTATGTAGGAAAGTGTTAAAAGTTGCTGGAAGGGAGGCATGCTGCAATGGATATGGCATGTGAAGCTAGAAGACTTTCCAATTCATTTTCTGCAGCCAATATAACTCCAGTGCAAAAATGTGAAGAAGACATTACCAGAAAAAGAATTGTAGAACAAATAATAACCCTCATTAACAGATACGCAAAAATCCTTAATAAAATTGATGTGAACATCTGGGCTACCTGTTCATACAACTGATTCACTGAGCCAGCTTAAGCTCAATCCTAGATGTGTCATTTCCATCTTAAGACTAACTGTTGCTGGGCCCATTCAGTATTCTGTTGGACTTGGTATTCTCTTCTTGGAGCGCTGCTGTAACAGATACCAAAAAATGTGGAAATGGCTTTGGAACTGGGTAAAGGACAGAGGCTGGAAGAATTTTGAGGTGCATGCTAGAAAAAAACCTGCATTGTTGTGATGGACCTTAAAGATTATTCTGGTAAGGGTTCAGAAAAAAAGAGAAGAGCTGTAGCGAAAGTCTCATACTTCTTAGAGAATGCCTAAGTGATCATGACAAGTGTATTGGTAGAAATATGGAATGCACAGGTCATTCTAATGAGGTCTCTGAGGGAATGAGGAAGATGTTTTTGGAAACTGAAGGAAATGTGATCCTTGTTATAAAATAGTGAAGGAGTTGACTGAATTGTGCTTATAGTCTAGCGTTTGTGCAAGGTAGAACTTGCAAGCAATGAAATTAGATATTTAGCTGTGGAAATTTCTAAGCAAAGTGTTGAAGGTGCAGCTTGGCTTCTTCTGACTGCTTCTAGTAAAATGCAAGAAAAGAAAAATGACTTTTTAAAGAAATTTTAAAAATTAAAAAGTGACTTTTGACTTGCTTTTATTAAGCAAAAAAGAAAGTAGAACTTTGAAAAATTCTCAGCCTATTCATATTGCAAAAAAATGAGAACACTGAGGGTGTGGCCAAGCCACCATTTGATATGGAAATTAGCATAGATTAGCCATCTCAACAGAAGCCAGGCACTATTCATCAAGAGAGTGGAAGAATGACCCCAAAGGCAGTTCAGTCATCAAAGGCCCAGAGGACATGGACCTGGGAGGTGTGGCTGCCTCTACCTAGGCATCAAAGGACAGGGCCATCTGGAGCTGCAGGGCTGTGACCCTAGCCTTGGAGAAAGCTGCTGTGAGGGCAGGGCCCTAGCAGAAAGCGGTGGCATGGGAGAGGCCACCACAGTGACTCGGAGCTTGGGCAGCACCCCACTGAATCAGAGGAGGGACATTGCTGTCCCAGTGAGTCTAGAGGGTGAAGCATTGAGCCAAAGAGGATTATTCTCAAGCCTTAAGTTTTAATATGTTTTCTCTGTTAGGTTTTGACCTTACCTGAGACTCATTACCTCTTTCTTCTTTCCTAGTTCTCTCTTTTGGAATGGAAATGTCTATTCCGTGCCTTTCCCACCATTGTACTTCAGAACCATGTTACTTGTTTGATTTCACAGGCTCACAGATGGACAGGGGTTTGTCTCAGGGTGAGTCGTACCTTGACTCTTACCCATCTCTGATCTAGATCATATTTAGATGGGACTCTGGACTTAAGAGTTGAAGCTGGAATGAGTTAAGACTTCGGGGGCTATTAGGATGCAGCTATGTTATCATATGTCGGTTTTATTTTTCCTCTTGGAACAATTTCAAGTGACATATAAAATAGAAAAAATATGTGAACATCAGCATATAGTCTCCCTTACACACCTTCCCTCTCAGTTCTTGATTTATTTCATCACTGGAGAGCAGTGAACCTCATCCATTTACCTCATAAAGTGTATATGAGAATTTGTCCAAATTTCTATGTGATGGAGTTCAAATAAATAATTTTCCTGTGTCTATACCTAAATGTTGTTATTTTTTCCAAAAAGCTATGAAATGCTAAATCATTTGTTTATGGAAGGTATTTTTAAACTTCCCTTTTTTGAATATAGGCAAAATAGTTTCATCTGACCTGAGAATTTGCAGCATTGTAAATATAATACTGCATTCTGGAGGGCTGACTCAGAATTCAAAAGCCTTTTTATTACTTCGTCCTTTGCTAGGTCTTCTTGATTCTCCTTCCATTCTTTGTTTAGCCAGGTATAAACAATTTGAGGGAAGCTATCTCTAGGCT
Organism: Mirza zaza; assembly: GCA_008750895.1. Taxonomy (NCBI): domain Eukaryota; kingdom Metazoa; phylum Chordata; class Mammalia; order Primates; family Cheirogaleidae; genus Mirza; species Mirza zaza. Next base: position 31,677 of record VSMD01117421.1, on the reverse strand, counting down.
GAGTAAGGTTTTAGAAGGACCATAAAAAGCCCCCAAAACAACACCCCCTGCAAAACCCAAAAACCAAAAACTGGGGAAGATTTGATTCCTAACTTGTTTATTTTTATAGCAGAGAAGACTAAGACCTGGACAAGGTTCAGTAGTTTGTCTAGAGAACACAGAAGTGTCTCTTGATCCCTCCTGATTTGGGTCCTTTTACTGTATTGAATTTATTATACTATGTTCTAATTGATTATATTTTTGTTTTTAAAAATAGGTTGACCCAGTACAAACTGGAGGAGGAGCATTCCTATAAATGATGATGCACAACTTGAAATGCGCACAGTTGGAAAGCGGTGTTTGGCTATGATGAGGAGCGACATGGCCTTCCTGGGTGCAAAGACAGCTGCAGCTTGTGCTGCGGCCCTCTGTTGTAATTTAAGGTTCATTTGTTCCCTGACTTCCAAAATGCAGTGACCCAAGGCCAGAAAGGGTGAAAATATTTATTTTTAGCATTGTCTTATAAATAGAAATTAAGCTGATTCTTTTTTGAAGTTTAAAGTAGTATTATATTTCAGTCCATGCTAATTATGAAATATTTGACCACAAAAATCTAGCTATTTATAATTAACAGATTTAATGACATGGTCATAGAATTTTAGAATGGAAGAGAATTGGCTGGGCGCAGTGGCTCACGCCTGTAATCCTAGCACTCTAGGAGGCCGAGGTGGGCGGATTGCTCGAGGTCAGGAGTTCGAGAGCAGCCTGAGCAAGAGCGAGACCTCGTCTCTACTATAAATAGAAAGAAATTAATTGGCCAACTAATATATATAGAAAGAAGTAGCTGGGCATGGTGGCACATTCCTGTAGTCCCAGCTACTTGGGAGGCTGAGGCAGGAGGATTGCCTGAGCCCAGGAGTTTGAGGTTGCTGTGAGCTAGGCTGACGCTACGGCACTCACTGTAGCCTGGGAAACAAAGTGAGATTCTGTCTCAAAAAAAAAAAAAAATGGAAGAGAATTAATAGATCATTTATATCAGTGGTTCTTGTCTTTTTTTGGATTATGGCCCACTGTTTCTATCTTAAAATTTTGTACCCTATTTTCCAGGAGAATACATCTGTTCATATTTTTACTGTGTATGTGTGTATATGTTGTATGTATTTATTTTAACCACCTTACAGATAGCCAAACTTTATTCCTAGATTCTCCACTTTTGGCTTCCAAGAATATTTGATGCATTTTTGATTTAAAAAAACACTATGGAAAATAGTTCTTGAAAGGCCTTTAAAAAGCAATTTATTAGCATACAGGTAGGCCTGTACTTTAACTGTTAAAATAACTTATTTTGCTTTACCCATATGGCATAACAGAAAGAATACAAGAATAAAAGTCAAAATCAATCAATTGGCCCTGCAAATATCTAGCTGTTTGTTCTTGGTATTATCACTTAACTTCTCTGAGCCTTGGTTTCTTGTCAGTAAACTAAAAGACTTTGGTGAGCTACAGAACATCTTGGAAATCAAGTTCAAATGCCTAAAACTGGAGAATTCATGTTACTGTATAGGAATATCTCCCAAACCTCAAATCTTAATTTATTTAATACATACTAATTTTTCAACAGCACTTAAAAATATTTATCATCTATTCTAGAATTTTGTCAGACAGGAATCTTATCACTTAGCTAAGGAGACAAAGTAAGACATAAAGCAATTGTAGAGTACTGATTTGTTACATTGGGGGTATACATGAATTCTCTCATGAAGGCAAATTGAAACTCAGTTATTTGCCCAAGCTCACACAACTCACAAGTGGCAGATACGGTATAAACAGGGCAGCTGGGTTTAGAGTCTGTGCTCTTCCACCAAAACACAAACCTACCTCTTAAAGACAGATAGGTATGAGCAGGGATGGATGCCCCAAGAAGCTCTTTGTTGCGCTGATACTTGGGCTGCCTCTTAAAGAGGAAGAGGTTGTTGGATGGAGGATGGACTTCTCAGGTAGCTTGAAGAGGATGGGAAGATTTTAGAAGGAACTTACACGGCTTGTGTTAACGTAGGCAATATGATAACAGATACTTAGTCTTCTACTTGGCATTCATTTTTCTCTCATAGGAGCTATATCCATTCTAGCCATCAAGCATTGCCTGGATTTGAGCTCTAATATTTTTTCCCACTTGTGTGCTGGTACCTCCCCAGCTCTCCCGCTGGCATTGCAACTCTGTGTGTCTGTGCCCCTGCTCCACTTGATTTTCTTCCTAGGACCCCTAATTCTGTTAGACAACTGCTGAAGGAGGGTGGTGTCATTAAGGTCTCTCCAGCTCTCTAAAGCACTATAAGTATATAATATTGGGAATGGCAATATTTCTTTTTTTCTTTATGATGTTCCTTATTCAAGACACAAACAAAAAAAGATGGTACATTGTTTTGAGTTTTTGTGACAAACATTATTACTCTTGTATCTTTGTGAAAAATTTCATCACTACCGGTATCCTATTAAATTCTGTGCATGGTATTTTAAAATATAAAATCTATTTCTTTTTCTAGCTTCACACTGAACATTCTTACATTATATAAAATCTACTTATAGAAAACACTCAAAACCATTGCTTCATCTTAACTAAAATTTGCAATAGGAATATTGGTGTTTTGGCAGCAGTTTTAAACATTACTTCAAATGCCACATTCAAAATGACAAAGGACTGGCAAAGATGCATTAAAGATGTAAATAAAATTTTACAGTTTTTTTTCTTTCTGTAGGCTCTAAGATCTTGGTTCACATTCTATAATAAAATTTTCTTTTTTCAAATTGCATTACTTTTTTCTGAGTCTCTTACACTGCAGTGTGAGCCCCTAGAGGGCTGGAAACATGTTTGTTATCTTGGCCCCTGGCATGGTCACTGCCTGTAGCAGGGATGGGTGGATGGATGAATGGGTGTGTGAAGAATATGAAAGGTAAGAGAGAAGAACTGATCTGCTTTAAAAAATTAACTTTCAGAAAACTTTATTTTATTCATTTATATGGAAATATATGATGTTTTGCTTATTTCAGTTTCCATATTGAATAAATGAATATTTCAATAAATGATTTATGTAAGACTCCTTAGTTTGCAAGGTACAAAAATCTACTTCAATTACCTTCAGGGTAAAGATGTTTATTTTCATAATATTAAGTGAAAAATTTCTAAATATCTAAAGGAGGAGTTATAATACCTTTTAACTTGAAATTTAGAAATGTCCAAATAATGAAGAGTCCTTAACTAGAGATATTTTAATATGTACAATTGATTATTACCTCAAATTCACCATTATTTATTATTTAGTCTTGGGACAATTTTTAAGAATTCTTGAGCTTCTGTTTCCTCATTTAGAGAATATTTATATCTTCTAATCTTTGTGAAGTTTATATTAGAACTTTCATTTAAACTAGAAAAGCTTAGTGACTGTTATAAGCACATACTACAATATTAGTTTCTTTTTTTATTCATCTACTTGAAAAATGAGAATTATTATGTTTTGTCTATGCAACATTATCTGATTTGATAGTCATGATAATCATTATATGAATGAATTGCAAAAACTCTAGATTCACAAATACTTGCGGTATTGACATTAATTGGTTGATATCAGCTGCTCAAGGTAGTATCTAAACAAGTAGAACCTAGAAACTTTCAGAAGCAGTGTTATTTTATTTTTAAATCAAATTAAGAATATAAATCATTTCAGTGTTCAAAAGTAAAGATTAAGTTTAATTACATACAAACAAAAATTAAATGCAATCTATTGTCAAATAGCAAAGATGAGTCATTAGTATACTTTAATTTAAAAATAGATGAAAAGTTGTCATTTACGTTTGTAGGCACTTCCATAATAGTTCTCTTAGGTTTTGATTTCTCAATAGGAAGTTGCCTTTCATTGCTTACTTTGAACAAGCAGAAAATTCCATTTCCAATAGTAAGTCTTTATAAATAGTTTTATAATTGTTTCCAGTTTGCATTTTTCAAAGGGTCCTCTAGAATAATGAGAATTATTTGTATACATTTTTCATATGTTTGGAGTTTGTACAAAGTGGAGAATATTTAATTAGCAAAAAGGAGTACCTAGAATAAGAATGATAGAGGCAGAAAGAATCTTATGCTTTAGAGATCACTTTTTTTTCAAGCTTTTCATCATTATAGCTGAGGAATTTGAGAATCTAGGATTGTTTGAGTAATTAAACTACAACCACAGAGCAGTTAGTGGAAGGCTTGGTCCTAGAACTTGGTAGGATCCAGTCTAAGGCAATCTTTTTAAATAAAAAAGGATCTCCCATTGGCATTTTGAGAACCATTGGAAGTTGGCATGTGTAAGGGTTAGTATACATGCTGGCCATTCATGCTTTTGCATGAATGAAGAAAATAACACCATTTAGAAATACTTCCATGTTCCAGAACAGTTTGTGGTTTCTATTCTATAAACGGTTGTGCTAGTCATACCTTGAGACAGAATATTTAGGACACAGTAACTAAAGGAAATTATGTTCTTTAATGGGTAGGTATTGGAATATTTGCCTTTCTATGAATAGAAGCATTGTCTACTGAATACCAAATAAAAACAGTAAAATTTATTTTCAATGAAATAATGTGACACTCTTTAAAGATTGGTCAGTTCCTACTCACCCTAGGATATGTTCGTGGAAAAAACGGTTTCTGTTTGTGAAATGGAGTTATAATTGCTTTGTTGAACATTTCCACTGATCAACTCAGATGATTTTTTTCTTATTGTTTATGAACTGGGTGAGATCTTAGCATCCTGAGGTTATCTGGTTCAATTTATCTATACATAAAAATAAAATTAGCTTTTATAAAGTTCTCCAGTGTCTTCATTATCTTTTATGGAATCAAAACATTATCTTCATAACTATTTAAAAATATTGAAATGATTTAAATTTAAATTTGTTTTTCTTATTATAAAAGTAATACATGTTTATTGTAAAAGATACGGACAAGTAAAAAAAAGTTGAATAATTGCTAGCCAGATAGAGATTACAGGTTAATATTTTAGTGTAGACTTAAGGTCTTTTGCATATTCATATACATGTTTTTTTCCAAAATGGTAATTTGAAACATACTGTTTTAGACTTGTTTTTCTAAATGTATTATATTTTATATATCTCTCTATGCCAATTAAACATTATTCTATAGTATTTTAAATGGCTTGTTTTAATATGTCACAGATTTAAAAATGTTACTTTATTAGCCATTCAGGTTTTCACAATGTTTTAAAAATAAACCTGCTCTGATGAATATCCATGTTGCTAAATGTCTGAAGATACAGTCATGTTAATTTCCCTCAGGATAAATTACAAGAAATAGATTTGCTAGGTCAGAAAGAATATACTTTTTAGAAGCATTTGCTTTATACAGCCAAACTACCCTCCAGAAATATTATAACATGATTGTCTTTAAACAAAACCATATGAAATGTATCACTTTTATGCAACCTTAATGGTGGTCTTGTCTAACAGAAAACACCAATAGGAAACTTCCGCTGTTAGGAAGTGGAAAGGAAAGAAGGAAAAGGATAAATGAACACAGAGCAAAGACTGGGAAAAGTTATTTTCAATATCAAGCCAAGATCTATTCTTATAATTTGGAATAAACTTTCCGTAGCAGATAATGGACCATGAGTGAGGCTTTGTCTTGCCTTCTCAAAGTCTCATTTTCATATAGTTCCCCATGTTTTCCACTTTTTAAAAATTTGTACTTCCAATCTCTCCTATTCAGATATTCTTTCTTTCAGAGATGGCACCGGTGACATTTGGCTGGTTGTCCTCTGAAGGTCTTTCCAATGTGGAGCCCATGACTAGTTCAGGTTATAGGTTGGAGACAACAGAAGTTGACATAATACTTGAAACAGTACCATGCATTTCAACACTGTCCCATCAGCCAACCAGTGTGTGATCCTGACATTGTATTTTTTTTTTCCAATTGTGTTTTTTTTTTTTTTTAATTTCAGAATTTTACAGGGGCCCATATGCTTTGGTTACATAATTTGCCATTGTATAGTTTGAGTCGAAGTTATAAGTGTGTCCCTTCAGTCAGTTAGTGTGCTTCATACCCGTTAGGTGTGAATTTACCCATTCTCTCCTTCCCCCTCCTACCAACTTGATTTCCCTTGAATTTTACTTCCATATGTGCAAGTAACCATTGATCGATTAGTTCCAATTTAATAGTGAGCACATGTGGTGTTTGTTTTTCCATTCTTGTGATACTCCACTAAGAAGAATGGCCTCTAGTTCCATCCAGGTTGTTACAAAAGGTTCTAGATCACCATTTTTTATGGGTGTGTAGTATTCCACGGTATACATATACCACATTTCATTAATCCACTCATGTATTGATAGGCACTGGGTTGATTCCACATCTTTGTGATTGTGAATTGTGCTGATATAAAATTTGAGTGCAAGTGTCTTTTTAATAAAATGTCCTTTTGTCCTTCGGGTAAATACCTAGTAGTGGAATCTGACATTGTATTTTGAAAGAGCTACTTTTTGAATCATCTAATACAGATTTTTGTTACCATATCAGAATATAATAGGGGTTATTTCTCTGTTCATTTAACAGTTAACTTCCTATCAAAAAAATATGTTGATATTAGGGAGTGATGTCATAAATATGGTAGCTTATTTAAGCCTCCTACAATTCTCTGAGTGTGATGCCTTGATCAGTAGTATCTGCCTCATGGGAACTTCCTGCCCTCATCTTAAATTCTCAGGCCTTATCTCACTCCTACTGAATCAGAAATTCTAAGTGTGGGCCTAGCATTCTGCTTTAAAATGCCCTCCAGGTGATTTTGATTCACATTAAAGTTGAAAAGTCACTGCTCTGAGACAGTACAGTAACACACCGCATAATATTTTGGTCAATATATGGACCGCGTATATATGATGGTGGTTCCATAGGATTATAATGGAGCTAAAAAATATGTATGGCCTAGTGAAGCTGTAGTAGTTATAACATTGTAGTGCAATTACTATATTTATCTTTTTGTAGACAGTGCCACCACTCCCAGCTAATTTTTTAATTTTTATTTTTTGTGGAGATGGGGGTCTATGTTGCCCAGGCTGGTCTCTAATTCTTGGGCTCAAGCAATCCTCCTGCCCTGGCCTCCCAAAGTGCTGGGATTACAAGTGTGAATCACCATGCCCGGCCGTTATATTATTTTTTATAAATTTGACGTAGCCTAAGTATATAGTGTTTATAAAGTCTGTGGTGATGTATGGTAATGTCCTCCTCACCACTCACTCACCGACTCACCCAGAGCAACTTCCAGTCCTGTAAACTCCATTCATAATAAGTGCCCTATACAGGTGTATCATATTTTATCTTTTACACTGTATTTTTAATGTACCTTTTCTATGTTTAGATATATTTAGATACACAAATATTGTTGTGTTACAATTGCCTACAGTATTCAATACAGTAACATACTGGACAGGTTTGTAGAATAGGAGCAATAGGCAGTACCATATAGCCGAGGTGTGTAGTAGGCTATATCATCTAAGTTAGCGTAAGTATGTTCTGACGTTTGCACAATGACTAAACCACCTAATGATGCATTTCTGAGAACATATCCCTGTTAAGTGATGCATGACTATTTCTGAAGTTTTTAGGAGACTTCATTAAGTGAGGATGATTTTGGAAGAATGTGATTTGAAGGAAAGACTTCTCCCTCATCTCTCCATGTATTTGAATTTAGTTATATAGTGCATAAAATCTCAAAGATAATTTAAAAAATTGGAATCCCTGGAAAGTAATACGAAAATTGTTACTTCTAAAATTATGAGGCTGGGAAATCTTGTTTCTTAGGAATGTTTTGATATTATAGTCCTCATTTAGCTGAGTACAGCTGAAAGGATGTTTCTCATTACGCCTCTTTATTTTCCCAGGGGGGTTGGATGTACCGCCCCCCACCACCAGATTTCTGATTGCTATGAGTAAAAGCTTCCACATTATCATTAATTCAATTGATTTCACTTGCAAAAACGTACAGACTTACGAGAACGTTAGTATTTTTCTCACAAGTATTACCCAATTAAGGTAGCGGAATGATGTTTGATCTGTGAGAGGATTTTTGCTTGCGTTAGGCAACAGGGTTAACTATCCCTTGGAAAAGTGAAGTAAGTGCTAGCATTTATAGGGTTCTATATAGTTTACAGATTGTAAAGATTTTAAAAAGTTAATAAATGTGAAGCATAACTGCAAATTAGTGCAACCTTTGTGGAAAAGAATTTGGAGATACCGCAAACAACTAAAAATAGAAATACCATTGGAACCACAGTAGCATTATTAGGCATCTACCCAAAAGAGCATAAGACATTCTATTATAAAGACATCTGCACCCGAATCTTTATGGCAGCACAATTCATCACTGCAAGGATGTGGAAACAACTCAAGTGCCTGTCAATTCATGACTGGATAATTAAAATTTGGTATATGTTTACAATGGAATATTACTCAATTCTGAGAAATGACAGCGAGCTAACACCACTTATGTTATCCTGGATTGAGCTTAAGCCCATTATCCAAAGTGAGGTGACACAAGATCAGAAAAATGGGCTCCACATGTACTCGCCAACACATTGGTACTGACTGATTATCAACATGGTGCTCAAAGGGTGGTGGTGTTCACCAGAGATTCGGGGGCTGGAGGTATAGACCCACAGCTGAGGAATGCAGTGAAGAGTGTGGAGGAGAAGGGCATACCTCTAACCTTTGCTAAGTAAAGGCAAAGTTATAAAGTCTAACCAAAATGTTATTAAAAAAAACATTAATCGGGTGGTGGGCAGGTGGAGGGGGAGAGGATGGGTTTATATATATATATTATAAGTGCATTGTGCATTGTCAGGGGTATGGACATGCTTGAAGCTCTGTCTCGAGGTGAGGGGGAAGGTAATAGCAATGTATGTAACCTTAACATTTGTACCCCCATATTATGCTGAAATAAAAAAAAAATAAATGTGAAGCATAAAATATATGTGGTTGCTACTTCTTACTCACAAGTCAGGTAAAAAGTCCCAGCAAAAAACAACTACCCAATGAGAATGAGGACTTCTTTCATCAGTTGACTTCCCTAATGGGGACTTTTCTTAGGATGGTGACAGAGGAAAATACAGGAAGACAGAAGTTCCGGGCAGCAGGCATACGAAGGCCAGTTTGCTGAGGCAGGAGGCCAGAAAGATTGCTTGTTGCTTGGACTTCACTGGGTTCTGGGACTGTTCTGGAAAATTACTCATATATTTTCAGCTCTCCTGGATGTGGTCAGAATTTCTTCTCCCTACATTTGTGAACAGAGAGGGCAAAAGGGGCCCTGGTTTCTGGGGGAAGGGGGAGTGGGAAGAAAGAAAAAAAACTTGAGAGATGTAGAAAATATGTTTTATTGCCTAAGTCTCCTCACGATGTTTTGTTTCTCTGCTGTTTATAAATAAGATCACCAACTAACTTCAGGTGAATGAAATAAAAAAAGTATAAAATGATTCTATGTAATATATTGTGTTTTCATTCAAATTTGCTCATGAATGAGTATATTGTCTTTTTAGAAATATTTTCAAGCTAAATTCACCCATGATCCATGCAAAAATATCTGAGAGTAAAAACTGATCTAAAGTGGGTAAAGAATTAAACTAAACTTTGTAAAAAATAAAAAAAAATATTCCAAAGTTCTCTCAGTTATAGATAATGGGTTAAACTTAAATAAGGAAAACAAATTTCTAAGAAATGTGTATGGAAACCAAGCATAGAATGGGTGGAGTTGTACCCAAGACCTACCACACAGCTGGTTATAGTTGAAAACAAATGACTAGGTAGGGAATTGGTGTACATTCTATCCAAAAAAAAAAAAAAGCACTTCTACAAAATAAGCTTTTGGAAAAGAACTTAAAATATAAATAAAACTTTTTGGACTATGTCTTATATTTAATTTATCACAGTCAAGCATGAATTGCATTATTAGGGCTAATTTTAAAAACTAGATTATAGTGTGAAGTCATGCATCCACCAAAAATGTAACAAATGTAGACATGCAGAGAGAAAGAAGTGAATTTAAAACTAAGGATCCTTTATAATATTTCACTGTTTTACTTAAAAAGAAGAAAATTTTACTATTTTCCTAAATCCCAAACTTTGAGTCAATTTCACCAGTCAAGAAAGAACTAAAACCAAACTGTGTAAGTCACTAACACCACATCGAACCACTCATTCTAAAGCGGACTGGGTAACATTTGTTCAGGAGGAAGCAGGTCCGTATAATTCTTTGCTTGTGGAAAACACTGAATTTCATTTTATGCATAAGCTGCATTGTGGAAAATGATCAATACAATCTCAGAGAAATCATATATGATGAAAAGGATACATTAAGCGTTATGCTTAAGAGAATAGAAGCCACATTTGTAAATAATCTTACAAGCAAAGCCATAATTTCCAAGAGCACTTTACTGACGATATTCTAAACAGATCTTGAAACGCCAACACTGGGACTGATTGGATGGTATAAAATTATAAATTTCCAGTTTGGTTATTAAGGATTCTCTAGCAGCTGAAGAACTGCTCAGTTATATACTTTTTAGTATGAAAATATACAGGTAAAACATTATCCTTTTTTGAATAACAACCTGTGATAGTTACATGAAACTCTAGGATATGCTCCGGGTTTTTATTTATTGAGATTTTGCTGACCTATAGTTAGGGCAAAAGAAATCAGTATTTATTGAACACTTGTTATATTTCAGATGTACTATGTATATTATCACTCAATCATTAGAACATCTCTGTGAGTAAGCAGTCCAATCCCCAACTTAAAGATGAAGACATCATCTTTTAAGAGCGTCATGTTAAATTGATTAAAGTCAGTCAGCTAGTAAGTGATAGGGTTTGTTACTTAAACGTTCTAAGCCTATAAAGCCTATAAGGTCAGGAAAATATTTATATCACGGTTATTATAAGAATTAATTGCCGTGATGTATGTAAAGGCCTTAAGGAAGCATTGTTAAATTGTGATCTGAATTCTCTCCCCAGGGCTCTCAGTCACCACCCTTATTCTCCTTAGGTTGTGACAGAAGTGGGACTTCAACTTTTAATTCTTGATGTTTATGCTGATTGCATATCATTGAAACACCATAGGGTTCTCCAAAGAAACAGAACTATCAATTATACTCTTCTCTCTCTCTCCCCACCCTCTTTCAATTTATTAAAGGGAATTTGCTCACATGACGTGGAGGCTGAGAAGTCCCAAGACCTGCAATTGGTGAGCTGGAGACCCAGCAGAGCTGGTGATGTAGTTCTAGTCCGAGTCCAAGGGCCTGAGAACAAGGAGAGTCAATAGTGTAATTTCTAGTCCAAGTCCAAAGGCCTGAGAGCTGATGGTGTAAGTTCCAGTCCTAGGAACTAGAATTTAGGTTTCTCCATCCAGACAAAACTGATGTTTTACCTGTAGCAGTCAAGCAGGCAAAGTTCCCTTTTTGTTCTATTCAGGTCTTCATCTGATAAGATGAGTCCTACCCACATTAGGGAGGGCAATCTGCTTGACTCAGTGTACTAGAGATTCAAATGTTAATCTCAACAAGAGACACCCTTACAGACACACCCAGAATAATGTTTGAACAAATGTATGGCACCTATGACCCAGTCAAACCGATAAAAAAAATTAACCATAACATTTCTCTTTTGGTATTTCAATAGATGTAGAAATGTGGTTTTCAGAACTGAGAACATTCAATAAGGTTGCTGTTAACCTACACAGCTTACAACCACGATACTATGAATAGTAATTATCTTGGCTTCTTAGTATCAGAGGATCTTCTCTCTTGAGGTGTTGACTCAAAACACTCCTGACATATGGGTACATAAACCTTTTATAGTTAGCCCAGTATTTGGGTCTCACCATCAACCTGAAGTCAGGTATTGATGCAGCTGCTAGTGGTAAGTATCTGAATGTTGACGGGTTTTGGGAAGCTTATGCATAAAAACTTTCTAGCAAGTTTTTCCACCACATTTAGCTCTTAAAACAGTATTATGTAAGTGTTTATTGGTGGTGTGGCAAGTTGCTTCACAGGCTGCATTAAAATTGTTAGATTGTCTAAAATAAAATGGACATTGTTATTCTGAAAGGTGAATGCTAAGATGAGCATTTTTGTTCTCGGTGATTTTGAGATACAACACTTTTTATTAAATAATAATTTCTGAATATATAGATACAAAATATTGTTGGAGGAAAATAACACAACAGTTATCTCTTAGAGTTGTCATGAGGATAAAAATGAGAATGCATGTAAAATGTCTAGAATAATGCCTGGCATAGAGTAGGGCTGAATAATTCTGTTTTTCTCACCTCCCTCCTTCTTTTCTCAGCTAATTCATATATCCTAAAAACACACAAACACAAACACATACATATAAGCTAAATATATTTATGAATTTTATATACATATAATCTACATATATACAAAGTATATGTACTAAATATATAAACTCAACATAATTAAACTACATATAAATTGAATATGTAAAAATTATATATATACTATATATAAAATCTAATATACTTAAATAAAATATATAATATAAAAGTAAGGTAAGTATATTGATATTTATAGCTATACACACACTTATATATATATCTCCATTATAACCATGTCTTGATTTCAGCCTAAGTGCTAGAAATTGTGCTAGGGATATAAGATGAATAAAATGCAGGCTCTACTCTTATGGACTTCATATTTTATTTGGTGAAATAGATAAATAATTATTATAATCTTTATACCTGGTATATTAGAAATATATCAAAGAGAAATAATGGTAGAAAGAAGAGCAGTTTTGCACATAGGACAGTTGGACAAGGCTTTTTAGGACAGGTGACAATTGACTTTTATGGTGGTTAGTTCATCAAGAGGAAAAGGGTTGGAAAGGGTCAAAAGAACAGCATGACAAAAGTCATCTTGGCATGACAGCACATGGCTTAAATGTGAATGAGTTGGGTAGAACCAAGTAGGTTGGGTTTAGAGGGTTGTAACAACAGAAGATGAACCTGAAAATGAATTGAAGGGCTGGCTACACTGAGCTAAGGGAGCTTGGAACTCTTTTTCAGAGGCAAATGTGCTATAGGGAATACAAATGGGAAATTATCATTTTTTTTTTTTTTGGAAATTGAAATTGGAAATTGGGAGAGAGAGAAACAAGTAGACCTACATAAAGTTAAGACAGCTTGTGATTAGAATTCTAAATGAGTGCTTCCCAAGTTCTAGTGTGTGCACAACTGGCCTGAAGATCTTGATACAATGCAGATTCTGACTCAGTATGTCTGGGATGGGCCCCAAACTCTGCATTCGTAACAAGTGCCCATCTATTGCCGATGCCGTGGTCTGCAGACTGCCCTTTCAGTAATGAGGGGCCACAGCCTGAGAGGACTGAGTAGAGAAGTCAACCCCTACATAAAAAGTCTGTTGTGGTCTCTTAGCGAGCTCTCCTTCTGAGTGGACCCATAGGCCTTTCTGGACTGCCTGAGAGGTGGAACCGTACTGGCAGGAAGCATAGGCACATAGGCAGCAGGGCATGTTTGAATAAAAATTGATTTGGAAAAAATTATTAAAATACCATGATAGGAGCAGATCCACATAACCAATGACTCACAATAATCTTGCCTCTCCCAAAATAATGCAGTGGGGATTAGCAAATTTATTTCCTAAAATACATGAGTGTATTGTGGGATAGGGCAATGGTTATATGTTATACTTCCTCAAATGACAAGCTGTTACTAATACTACTCCATATGCCCAGTATTCTTAAAGTTAAGCTTTTGATTCACATTTTGTTGACAGAGACTTTCTCATCTTTTGAACTCCGAAGTCTTCCCATGACCCTGTGTGCTCAGATGGCTCTCCACCACTCATCTCTCCTCTTCTTCACTTATCAAAATAAACTCATGGTTTGGTGTTTTGAATTTTATTCCACTTCTTTAATCTCCCTTGATATATTAATAGCAGACATCTCGATGTGGTTGGCCCTCCCTCTATTTAAGGCAAATCCTCCCCATTGGTGCTATCAATTCCATCTTTCTTACTCTCTTTCAGGGATTTAGTTTCACTGCCCATATCTTAAATCTCTCCCAACATAGAAGCTCTTTGCCAATGTCCTTTGTCTTTCATGCTCAAATGTCTTTCTTGTTAGACATAATGTCCCCTCTATGTACTGCCCTCTCTTCTTTCATCTATGCTGTCTTTGAGACTTCCTCACCTCATCTTGCCTTACTTCACATTATTCATTCACCAACCCACTATAATTTGATTTCTATCCCCTCCCTGAAATGTCTTACCTGAAATGACTCTTGCCAAGTTACCAATGGACTAATAAATGAAATGGGCATTTATATCACTTATTTTCCTTGTTGTGAGGTTTGTTTTCATGCTACTATTCCCTTCCTCTTTCATAAGAGGCTCCTTCTTAGGCTCTTTTATTTTTCATGTAGTCTCTAAAATTTTTTTCCTCACATATAAAATATACAAAATGAGGATTTTATCAATTTAGGATTCCTACAAATAATATGAATTGTGTGTAAAGTATATGACATAATATATTGACATAGTTTGGATGCAATAACTAGTAGCTAGTAGAGAAAGTATGGTCATTAGGACTTTAGACTAGGGTCTTGACTTCCTGCATTCAAACCCTGTCTTTGCCACTTTATAGCTTTGTGACTTGGGCAAATTCCTTAATCTCTCTGTTTCTTCTTTTCCTCATCTGTAAGATGGAGACCACAATAATACCTGCTTCATAATATGGTGAAGATCTACTGCTATAGTGTGCATTAAGTACCTGGTAAATAATGTCCTCAATTATTATTAGTTATTAATACAGAAATCTTATTTTACTTCCTTGTTTGGTAATAAAATATCCGTAAACAAATTTTACGAGATTTTCCTTTTTTTTTTTTAAATTGGAAGTTTTTTCTTTGAGTCACTTTAATTGATCTTTTAACAAGATTTAAGTAGTGAGATTGAAGCAGTAATAAAAAATCTCCCAACCAAAAAAGCCCTGGCTCAGATGGATTCACAGCTGAATTCTACCAGACCTACAAAGAAAAACTGGTAACTATCCTATAGAAACTGTTCCATAATATCAAAAATGAGGGAATCCTCTGTAACTCCTTCTAGGAAATTAGTATCACATTGATACCAAAGCCAGGAAAGGGCACAATAAAAAATAAAACTATAGACCAATATCCCTTATGAACATAAATGCAAAATTAATTAAAAAATAATACTAGCAAACTGAATTCAACAGCACATCAATAAGGTAATCCACCATGCAAGTGGGTTTCATCCCAGGGATATAAGGACAGTTTAACATATGCAAATCAATAAATGTGATTCACCAAATGAACAGAAACAAAAACAAAGACCATATGATCATTAAAAGCATTCAATAAAGTCTAGCATACTTTCATGATAAAAAACCCTCAAGAAACTAGGCATAGAAGGAATGTACTTCAAAATTATAAAAGCCATATATGACAAACCCTCTCCAACATCATACTGAATGGGGAAAAGTTGAAAGCATTCCCCCTAAGTATTGAGTATTGGAACAAGACAAGGGTGCCCACTGTCACCACTTCTAATCAATATAGTACTGGAAATCCTAGCCAGAGAAATCAGGCAAGAGAAAAAAATAGTTGGCATCCAAATTGAAAAAGGGGAGGTCAAACTATCCCTGTTTGCTGACGATACAATAGTGTATCTAAAAAACCCTAAACATTCCACCAAAAGCCTACTAGAACTGATAAATAAATTCAGCAAAGTCTCAGGTTACAAAATCAATGTACACAAATCAGTAGCATTTCTATATACTAAAAACAATCAAGCTGAAAGTCAAATAAAGGAATCAATATCATTCACAATAGCTACAAAGAAATTAAAATACCTAGGAATATATTTAATCAAGAAGGTGAAAGATCTCTACAAGGAGAACGATAAAACACTGAAGAAAGAAATTACAATGACACAAAAAAATGGAAAAACACTTCTTGCTCATGGATTAGCAGAATCAACATCATTAAAATGCTCATACTGTCCAAAGTGATTTACATATTCAATCCAATTTCCATCAAAATACCAATGTCATATTTCACAGATCTAGAAAAAAGATCCTAAGCTTCATTTGGAAACCAAAAAAGATCCTGAATAGCCAAAGCAATACTAAGCAAAAAGAACAAATGTGGAGGCATCACATTACCTGACTTGAAATTATACTACTAGGCTATGGTAACCAAAACATCATGATACTGATATAAAAGTAGAGACACAGACCAAGGAAACCACATAGAGAACCCAGAAATAAAACCATCTACCTATAAGCAACTTATCTTTGACAAAGCAGATAATACTATATACTGGGGAAAAGAAGCCCTATTTAATAAATGTTTCTGGGAATATTGGATAGCCATATGGAGAAGAATGAAACAGGACCCCTATCTCTCACCACATACAAAAATTAAGCCAAGATGGATAAAAGATTTAAATGTAAGGCATGAAACAATAATAATTCTAAAATAAAAATATAGGAAAAACTCTTTAGATATAGGCTTAGGCAAAGCATTTATGACTAAGACCCCAAAGACAAATATAGCAACAACAAAAAAATAAATAAATGGGACTCAATTAAATTAAAGCATCAGCACAGCAAAGGAAATAATCAACAGAGTGAACAGACAAACCACAGAATGGGAGAAAATATTTGCAAACTATACATTTACAAAGGTCTAATCACCAGAATCTATAAAGAACTCAAACAAATCAGCAAGAAAAAAGCAAACAACCCCCCTAAAAAGTAGTAAAAGACATGAAGTTTTTTGAAAGAAGATAGACAAATGGCTAACAAACATATGGAAAAATGCTCAACATCACTAATCATCAGGGAAATGCAAATTAAAACTACAATGAGATGCCACTTTGTCCCTATCAGAATCCAGCAATCCCACTGCTTGGTAGCTACCCCAAGGAAATGAAGTCATTTTGTCAAAAAGACACCTGCACACGAATGTTCATTGTGGCACAATTCACAATTAAAAAGATGTGGAATCAACCTAAGTGCCCATCAATTCATGAATGGGTTAAGAAAATATGGTATATATTAATATATACCATGGAGTACTACTTGGCCATAAAAAGGAATGAAATAATGTCATTTGCAGCAACTCTGATGGAAGTGGAGACCATTATCCTAAGTCAAGTATTTTAGGAATGGAAAACCAAACACCACATGTACTTACTAATAAGTGGGAGCTAAACAATGTGTACACATGGGCAAAATGTAATACAAAGGACAAGAGAAACCAAGAAAGGAGGAGGGTGGGAGAGGGGTATGGGATAAAAATTTATTTATTGGGTATAATGAACACTATTCTGGTGACAGGCACACCAAAAGCCCTGACTTAAGCATTATTCAAGTATCCATGAAACAGAAACACTTGTGCCCCCTTATTTAATATTTTGAAATAAGAAAAAAAAGGATTTAAATAATTTGAACATATTCGCTCGCAGCAGTCTCTAATTCACTAGCTCAGACCCCCTCCTGCTGAGTGAAGTGCATCCCTTTATTCTACGACTTACCATCATAAAGAAGCTCACTTACTCTTACTCTGGAATGTTTTCAAACTGCCCAACAGAAATATGGGGTGGGGAAAAGGTACGAAGACTGGGAACCACAATCCCAAGATTCAAGTCCTGGCTCCTTCACAAACTCATCACTGGACTTTAGTCAAAAGCTTCTTCTCTGAGCTTTAATTTCTGGAACTGAAAAATGAGAACATCTGCTTCAAGTATAAAAGCAAATATAAAAAATCAAAGATACAAAAAATTTGGAGAATGCAAAATTATAAAGCACTGTATAAATATGGGATATGGTTGAACTGCTTTATTCACAGTCTGCATTAGCATCCCCAGGACTTAAATTTTGGTTATTGCCACAGAATGAGTTGACATGCATCGTGGCTTATTTCACTGTGCTGTTGTAATGTTCTATGCCCTCTCGATCTGAGCTTCTGTTTTCAGGCCTATGATTGCCCCGACTTCTCTCCTCCAATGGTTTTGAGGTTTTTAATCTCAAAGTTTCAGAACTTTTGAAAAAATAGTAGTGATTTTCCTTTCTCTCTTAATGGCACATTGAAAGACAAATCAAAACAAATACTAACTGCCCTTACAGACATGTGACTAAAAGAAAAAAAAAAGTCAAACATAGGTATTAGCTGCAAGCATTGCTTTTCTAAAACAAAACTGTATCTCTTCGTGGTTCCAGCATAATGCTTTAAAATTAGAGGAAAAATTGACATGAAAAACAAGACAGTCTAGTTGTTGATGCAAGTACATTTTTAGTGAACACAATCAGCTATAAGAGGACAATATTGCCTGATGAGTTTCCACCTGGGTGTCTAAGCTAACAGTAATTGCATTGGCAGTAAGGACATGCTTAGAGTTGATTCAAATTTGGATTGTACATGACTGCCACTTTTTTGTGTTATGTATAATCAAGTGAATGAACAGAATATGAAATCCACTTAACACATGCAGTTTAACCAGGAGTAAGATGATTCTGCCAGCACTGACTAAGATTTATCTCTGATGAGTTTTCATTCTGCTAAAGTGGGAAGCTTATAATTTTCTATCAATTTAGACTCTAAATTTCCTCCAATGGAAAGTGAGTTGGGGGTGGGTGGGTGGAGATCCTCTATTAACTTAGCATCCACAATTTGTCAGTGTGGGAATTTATGCATATGTCTTTCATGTTCAATTTTTTTTTGATGGGAGGATAATGTCATGAACTTTAAATGGGTCATAGTTTTCTTTCATCTGTTTTTTTTAGCTTATAATTTACCAAAATAATGGGCTGTTTTGCAAAGATCATTAAATGGAATTTTTTTTCTGGTTTAGTCACATATTCCTAATGTCTTGTTTGCAGGAAGTCTTACTTGTGCTCTTTCCCCAGTTGGAAGTGATCTCTCTTATTTATTTTTATTTTTGGATCTCATTTATGACATGTGTCACTTCCTGTTTTAGGAATACCTATATGTGTTTTTTATGTTTTCCACTAGAATATAAAATAGCCTTGAGAAAACGTGTTTTACACATTGTATTTCTAGTATCTTAAATAGAATAGGTGCTTAAAAATAGAATATATATATATAAATCAATAAATACCTACTTTGAATAACAACAGCAGAAAAAAAAATGTCCCTGAGAATGAAAAGAGAGATCTAGTGAAAAACGTTCATGACTTGGGTAGAAGAACAGGCTCTGCTGTTTTCAGGCTACCAAGGCATTTAAGAGTTGATGTGACTTTAGACAACATCCTTATTTTCTCTAAGCCTAAGTTTTTTCCATTGGTGAAATGGAAATGATTTATGTCTGCCTGCCTGACAGAACTGATGTGAAGATCTAAGTTAGGAAATATATTTATAGGTGTTTTGTGAACTACAAAGTGCTGTATAAATGTAAGAAATCAAACCATATGTGAAAGTTGAAGCCCTTAGGAGAAATTTATGAGCCATATGTAAGTATCTGGAAGAGTGCCTGCCTCATTATAGTTAATGCGTATTTGATGAACTGAATTATTGATAACTTCAACTATCAAAGGCATTCTCTTAGAGAGTCAAGGGGATTGTACCTTGGCCTGCTCCACAGGAAGAGGAAACTGACAGCTAGCTGTGTGACTTTGTGATGGTTGTTGGATTTGTACTCAGATTCCAGTTCTACAGACCATTCCTTCAGAGAGCTGTTGCTTCAAAGAGCTGTGTAGAATTTTACCTAGAGGGCTTGGCAGGGACCATTTCTTCAACTGCCCAACAGAGTAGTGCTCAGAAATTACTCTCGAGTTATCCGGCGACTGGAAATCTCAGAGCTGTTGCAGAGGCAAGAAATACCTTAAACTTGGAGTAATTAAGGCAAGCAGATGCTGAAGGCAATTTTCATTTGTGGTTGCTGCCAAATAGAGTCACAGTAGTGGTTAAGATCTATCCTTTATTTAAATAATTTATTCCAAAATATTTATTGAATGCCTCCTGAGTGCCAGACACTGTTTAGACACAGGGTGGGCAAGAAGGATAGAAATTCCTGCCATCACGGATAGAACTCCTCAGGAATAGCTATTGGAAGGTGCGGCCACCGGAAGCTAGGTAACTCACTAACGGCAGCAGCCGTGCCCTGGGACGTATGAATGACGTGCATGGACTGAAGCACCCGTGGAGGAAATCCAGAGGTCTCTCCACCATCCCAACATGAACCATTCTGAGATTCAGGGAAAAGAATGGAGGTCATTGTGGCTTTTTAAATAGATTTTCTTTTCCTGTAAAAAAAGTTATGGCTTGATTCCCATGTCAGCTTTCCTTGACTAATTCTGTGTGTGTGTCATTCTTCTCTCTTACATTACTTATCACTTTATGTTTATATTATGGTTAACTGAGGGGTTTTTTTTTTAGTACTCAAAACATTTTTTCCTTCCATGTAAGGCAATCTGTGGTGTTGATTAAGGCTGTGGGTCCAGGCTGCTTTGATTCAAATCCAGGCTCTGTGTCTCTTTTTTTTAGTTCTTTTCTGTTTTTCATTGTGGTTTTTATTTTAATTATTATTTTAGAATATTATGGGAGTACAAATGCTTTCATCACATAAATTGCCTTTGTACCACCTGAGTCAAAGTTACAAGCATGCCCATCCTCAAGACGGTGTGTACCGTACTCATTAGGTGTGAATTTACACATCCCCTCCTCAACCTCCCATCTGCCCGATCCCCAATGAATGTTACTTCCATATGTGCACATCAGTGTTGATTGATTAGGACCAATTTAATGGTGAGTGCATGTGGTGTTTGTTTTTCCACTCTTGTGATACTTCACTTAGAAGAATGGGCTCCAGCTCCATCCAGGATAATACAAGAGGTATTAGTTTCCCATTTTTTATGGCTGAGTAGAACTTCATGGTACACATATACCACATTTTATTAATCCACTCATGGATTGATGGGCACTTGGGTTGTTTCCACATCTTTGCAATTGTGAGTTGTGCTGCTATAAACATTTGAGTGCAGATGTCTTTTTTATACAATGTCTTTTTTTCCTTTGAGTAGAGACCCAGTAGTGGGATTGCTGAATCAAATGGTAGCTCTGCTTTTAGATCTTTGAGGTATCTTCATACTACTTTCCATAGAGGTTGTACTAGTTTGCAGTCCCATTAGCAGTGTTTGAGTGTTCCTATCTCTCCTCGTCCATACCAACATCAGCCTAGGCAAAGAATTTATGAAGAAGACCCCAAAAGCAATCACAGCAACAACAAAAATAAATAAATGGAACCTGATCAAATTAAAAAGCTTCTGCACAGTCAAGAAAACAATCATTAGAGTGAATAGACATCCTACAGGATGGGAGAAAATATTTTCATGCTATACATCCAATAAGAGGCTGTTAACTAGAATCTATAAAGAACTCAGGCAAATCAGCAAGAAAAAAAATGGAACAACCCCATTAAAAAGTGGGCAAAGGACATGAACAGAAACTTTTCAAAAGAAGATAGACTAATGGACAACAAATATTTGAAAAATTGCTCAACATCTCTAATCATCAGGGAAGTACAAATCAAAACCACAATGAGATATCACTTAACTCCAGTGAGAATGGCTTTTGTCAGAAAGTCCCAATATGGTTAACTTTTCTTAAGGGAAAGATAGACTAGAAGGAAGCAAAGTTGTCATTGCTGGAAATTCTATGTATAAAGATACCCACGCTTTAGTAAGAATCTAAAATAGTTTTGAAAAATTGGGTGACTCAGTAATAACATTCTCTTCCCACGGCCTTTTGACATAATATTTTGACCTATAGTGGACTCCCTTGTACTTTTAGACTTCATTGCTTAATATTCATTATGATACCTTGAATTGATGCCAAAAGATTGAAGAGTGCATGAAAATATTTATGGGATGGAAATACATTCTATAGACTCTTGAGCATCACTCTGAGAAATTGAATGTGTTTGGACAAAAATAAGAGAATTTAGGTTAATTAAATAAAAAAGATATTTTTGTTTTTGTTTTGCCATTCAGAATGGTTGTCTATGTTTTGTAGATTTATTTATATCTTCAGATTGAGAGCATAGGCTTTGAGGTCAGCCTGCTTGGATTTTAACATTTAGTAGTTATGTAATTTTGGAAAATTACTTACCCCTATTCTATAGATGAAGAAACTGAGGCTCAGAGAAATCATTATTGGTACCTCCTATATGGATAGTTAGGAGAATCAAATAAAATAATGTGTGCAAAACACTTAGCACAGTGCCTGCATTTAAGCACATAACAGATATTTGGTGTTGGTGATATTATCCCTATTTAGTTACATCAAGGCAGACTTTGATTAATTCCCTGCTAGATAGTAATTTCATACCATACTGTACATTGGCTCACATACCATTTTAATGATTATAAGCAATGATGTTTTAAAATATTAACATTTTTAACTCTTTAAAATCTGTTTATAGCTTATTTAAAGAGCTTCTGATTCAAATGAATACCTGCTATGTGATAAATGTTTTTACAGACCTTTGAAGGAAACAAAGATAAAAATGCAGTTAATCTTGCAAGAGACACTTTGGTTAATGGTATTTAGTGATCCAATTTGACTATTAATCTTAACTCCCCTATAACTTTGGAAAAGTAGATTTTTGTATATATCAATCAACTTTCACTAAGTGATCTCTGTGTGTCAAGCATGGCTATATACATAGCAAAGAGATATTATTAATTTAGTAATGGAGGGTAAAGTTGGTCTTAAGGTTAAAATGAGCTTATGGGTGCAGGATATAGAGAGAAAGTTCTTTCAGCTCGATGACACCCTATTAGTAAGAGCCACTGATGAACACATCTATTTGGTGTATCAGTTAGCATACTTCTATTTACAAGTGACAGAAAACCTAACATTCATTGGCTTAGGCCAAAACAGAAACAAAGCCACAACAACAAAAAAGAAATTTACTGGCTCACTCAACTGAAAACTTCAGGTGTAGTATAATCCAAGGACTCAAATTATATTATTGAAGACCATTTATCTAAATCTCTCATTTCTGTTTTCCAACGTATTGGCTTTATTCTCTGTTGCCCGGGCTATAAAGAAAGTTGCAAAATAGCCACCAGTAGCCCAGACCTGTATCCTCCCAGGTGTAAGTTGGTAGAAAAGGGGAACTCTGTTCTCAGTTGTCTTGGACTAACTTGGGTTGCATATCCATCTCCAAATCAGTTCCTGTGGGTAGGGGGATTTGATATGCTGATGAGCCAATCTTGGGTTACTTATGCAACCCCTGGAACAGGAGTCCTTCCCACGAGCCAACAGAGTAGAGGTAGAGGAGGCCCCCAGAAGAAAATTATGGGTACTCTTGCCAGAAGAAGGCAGGATGTATGCTCAGCAGGCAAGACAACAAATGTCCATCACAGAGGAGGTGTTGAGGCCAAACCGGTCACAGATGTTGTTGACATTACACTGGAGAGTAAATTCTGCTCTGAATGGGAGCTTGAATTTGATGCCCACGAATGCCATCTCTAATTCTAAAATCTGAGCCTGTAATTTCATGGTATGATGGTATTTATAAGTGGATATCTGTAAGAACAGAAAAAGAAAATTACTTAAAATTGTAGCAAGGGATTACAGCAGATTGATAATCTATTCTAAAGTTTATCAAATCATACTACACACATGATTGGGAAATTTCTTTTCCCAGACTTTTTTCATAAAAACAAAAGTAAAACACCCAGAGACTGATTTATCACAAGGAGTCAGTTGTGATAGTCACTTTAGTTATTGCTGATTCATAGTTTCTGTGTGAGACACGCTTTAGTGTTGAAGGTGAATTGCTATAACCCTTTTCTGAAATATCTTTGAATATGTCTTTATTTTTAGAGAGAATAAAATAATAAGAGTTAACATTTATTGAGTACCTCCTAAATGGTAGCATTGCCATAAAAGGTTTATTTATGTTACTCCGTGAATCCTAGCCACAACTCTTTGAATATAGTAATATGATTGTTTCCATTTCACAGATGAGAAAACTGAGGGATAGACAGATTACATAACAAGTAATGTAGGTAATAAATCACATAATAAGCATGCGATATGCTTTTTAACCTGTTTGTAATACTATTAAATATAATAATTTAGATTGTCTAAAATAAAACTTTGGGCTATGATTTTAATCAAGATTAACAAATACATTAATATTGAATTATTTTGATTCATACATTATATTTATTAATATAATACATTAATATATATTGTTATTTCTATTGTCAAAACCTAATTTTGACAATCAGGAGTTCAATTTTTTTTATTAAACAGCTTCATACCAAGAATGTCACAACATATACTTCTTTGTAGTCTTCAGTGGCTCATTTATAAATAATTTTGGGAAAATATATTTGGCAGATCATTTCCTGAACTTTATAAAACTATGCTAAATAACAGGTGACAGAATATTTTTGACTATGAGTTAGAAGTGATGTTGAGATAACATAGGCTTGAAAATAATTGACTTATTCATTTTCTGTACTGCATTGCCTTTCAGTCTCTACATTTGTTTATCAGTTTGATTTTATAACATTCTAAAAATAAATATTTAGAAAAATGTTAGGACTTTAAGATTTTTCTGAAGGCAAAATCAGAGTACACACAGATTTTGACCAATTTGTAAAGCCTCTAAAGACATGCCCTAGACCAGCGGTCCCCAACATTTTTTGGCACCAGGGACTGGTTTCATGGAAGACAATTTTCTCATGGATGGTGGAGGTAGGCGGAGCTTATATGGTGATGTGAACAATGGGGAGTGGCTGTAAATACAGATGAAGCTTCGCTGGCTTGACCACCACTTTCCTCCTGCTGTGTGGCCTAGTTTCTAAGTTTCACAGAAGACAACTTTTCCATGGGGTGGGGATATTTTTCACTAGGCTTATCTATTCTCCCTTGCCCCCCAAAACAGTGTTTAGAGAGATTTTTATGTCCTGCAGTTGGAGTATAGACACAGATGCAGATCAAGCACAGAGTAGTAAAACTTCATAGGAGGTTGAATTTTCAGCCTAGGCAAGTCTTCTATGCCAAGGTCAGCCTGGCTGCGGAAGGAGTGAGACCCTGAAACTCGGAATGGGGTTGTTTGTATAGATGCACTAGGGGCTATTAAATATTCGGACTCCTCTGAACCTTCTGGGTCTGCAGAAGAGGCCTACTACTCATTGTTAGAAGTAGTGGTACCCTTTCCCCCTTGCTTGAAAACTATGCAAAGAACTTAAAAATGCAGTGCCTTCTAAGATAATGTTTTCCCTTATCAGGATCTACCTCCGTCTCCCTTCCTGGCTATTATTCCATAACTCAGATCAAATATTTACATAGACCAACTGAACAAGTATTGGTTTGCTAAAGGAAGTTGAATAGTGTATATCAACATGGGAGCTGGACCTGGCCTATGTGTACTGCTGGGAAATATAAGAATATGACTGGAATCTCGAGGGTGTTAGATTGAGCGGGATGGGATATACAACTGGATTAGGAAGAATTTGTCAACATGAAAGCATTTTCCTGTGACACCTTTTGGCCACAGGAGATTGGGCTTATATGTGCTGGCATTTCTATTTGAAAGCTTATAGGAAAAGGGATTTTTCATTAAAGCCGAGATGCATAAAAGTAGACCTACCATTCGATCCAACAATCCCACTATTGGGTATTTACCCAAAGGAAAAAAAGACTTCATCAAAAAGACACCTGCACTTGAAAGTTTATTGCAGCACAATTCACAATTGCAAAGACGTGGAATCAATCCAATTGCCCTTCAATTCATGAGTGGATTAATAGAATTTCCATCTTAAAAGAGAAAAGCAGGAATGCTGGAGTGGATCTACCATAAAAGAACAGAGAAGTCACTGATTTACCATGTTCCTCAGGATACTCCATTTGCCATGGCAATAAGGAATACACAGGTGAGAGAGTACTGGCTTCACTGAGAGCTCAGAGATGGTCTTCTGAACTCATTCATAGCAGTACTGTGCATTATAGGATTCTGGAATAGCTGAGGCCAGGTGGCAACATTATACCATCAAAGGCAAGGTAAGAAAGTGTAACAGATACTATCATGCTTCACCCAGATGCCCTCTTCTTCAGGGGTGACTTATACCCCAGCTTCTGGGAATATTGGCTGCTACTGGCCTCAAGGAACTGAATCATCCCAGTTTATACTCTTTGCTAGAAAACAGCATTCTGCCAATGATTGGCTAATAGGGGGAATTTAAAGGCCTGGATTTGTGACAAGTTTGAAAAGTCCTTCTAAGCTTCAGATCTCCCTGTAGAATTGGTTAAAGTCTCATATGTAACTTCATCGATAATGGGCTACCATAAACCTAACCAAGTAGGAACCTAATGCAATTGTACACTGGATGTGCTATCTTTGCTAGTATAGATTAACATTACTTTGCCTTCATGGCATGCCACTATTGATTTGGTAAATGCATTCTTTTACTTGCCCATGAAGAAGAAAAATCAGAAACAGTTTGTATTCATAAGATAACAATCAACAATATACATTCAAAATCTTATCCAAGATAATATTAATTTTATTTGTCATAATTTAATCTGGGGGACCCAGATTGTCTGGCCATTCTACAGAAGAGCATTTCTCCCCTATACTGATGACATAATGCTAATGGGATCTGCTGGTCAAGAACTCGCCAGTATTCTGTATACCTTGATGAGACACTTGTGCTCCAGATGGTAGGAGGAAGACCCTACGAAAATTCAGGGATATGCCATGTTAGTGAAGTGTTTAGGGATCTCCTGGTATGGGATGCACCTTTAATTCCCTTCCATTATATAGGACTGTTACTGCAGCTTGCACTTTCTACCCCTGAGAAAGAAGCACAAAACTTGTTAGGACTCTTTGTGGTTTGGAGTCAACATACTCTACACTTGTTATTACTTCATGCTTAATTGATTTGGTGAAATTAAAAGTTTCTCCCTTGGAGACAGGGTCAGATTTAGATCAAGAAAAGACACTGCAACAGGTCTAATTTTGCAGGGTAAGCAGCTCTGCTAAGTAAAGAAAGTTGCTGTTTGGATTTCTGGCAAAAGCAAATAGGAAAAACATTGCATACTCATAAAGTTCTGGAATAAGGACAAGTTTTATGCAGCTTACAATGACTATATACTGTTAAAACAGCTCTTGGCATGCTATTGGCTCTAAGAGAAACAATATCTCACCATGGAGCCTAAGTGACCATGAATCCAGAACTGTTCATCATGGTCTGACTGCTGTCAGATACACCAAGTCATAAGGTCAGGGGAATGGGAAGCTCTCTATGGTATGATGAGAGAGGTACTCATAGGGCCCATGCAGAGGTCACAAGTCAGCTCCTTGAGCAAGTGGTCTAGGTACCCATCGCCTACCACTGTTGTTGATGCTTCTTTTCAGTCTAAATTTATATACAGAGGGTTGCTTATGACAAATTGGTGAAGGAAGAAAAGGCTCAGCTTGGTCACAGATAAATTGGCTGAAACTTGACACTGATTCACTAAAGCCCACTCAGGGTGGCCCTAAAACACAGTAGTGAGGAGAAATCTTCCCAGTGGGAAGAGCTGGGTGTGTGGAGAAAATTGGCACAAGGCAAGGGTATATACACGGACTCACAGGCAGCGGTGAATAGCTTAGTGGGTTTTCGAGGGGCCTGAAAGGAACATGATTGGAAAATGAAGGATAAGCAATGCTTGGGAAGAGACATGGCAATGACCCTGTATGAGCAGACATAAATTGTGAGGATATTTGTGTTAAAGTTAATGTCCATCAGAATATATCCACTTCAGAAGATGCATGAAACTACCAAGTGGGTGGAATGACTCGGTCAGGAGACATCTGTTAGTTGCTGTCCTCGGCCATCCCAGTGTCTGTGACATGAGCTCAGGCTCTGGAGTGGTATTAGTAGCAGTGATTGAAGTTACACAGGGGCCATCTGATAGGAAGTTGATTACACAAGATTCCTTCCATACTGGAAAGATCTGAGATCACTGATGATTGGATTGGCATGAATTCAAGGTATTGTTTGTCAGGTATTATAGTGTCTCAGACTTTGCTAGTGTCTGTTCTGCCATTGTGGAATCTCATATAATATCAGATCAAACCAGATGTCCAAGAAAAGAGGTGAAGTTGTTGGTACATGTCCATGAGTTCACTAGTCCTACTATATTCCATACATAAAGAAGCTGCCACCTCTTGAAAGTGCAGCTGAGATGCCAACTTGTAAGTGGGACTGCAAGAATAGGGAGGTTATCCTTCATAATGTGGTATTCATCTTAAACCAACAGCCATTATGTGACACTGTGTGTCCCTCATAAGTAAAATATATGTGTTTCAGAACCAGAGGATAGAAGTAGGAATAATCCTGTCATTAATCCTGTTCACTAGTAAATGGAGAATTTGTGTCTTCCAACCATTTAGGCTTTATAGGTCTGGAAGTTCTGGTTTGCAGAGGAGGGATGTTTTCATCAGGGGCATTGTGAGAGTCCCAGTACACATACAGCTATAATTTGTACCCAGTCATTTTTGGCTTTTTGGGCTAGTTGACTAGCAAGTTGAGAAAGGAGATATCATGCTTGCTGGAGTAATTAACCTTGATAGGAAGAGGGAAGAATTGCTGCTACATAATAGGAAGGAATATATTTGTTACTCAGGTCATCCACTGAGGTGTCAAGGTACTCCTACGTCTCATTGCATCTGTTAATGGCCGAGTACTGCTACCATGGACTGACAAGTGCATGGTAACCAGAGCTGACGCCCTACAAAGATGAAATTCTTGGTTAACTCATCAGGCAGCCACCTACTTCAGATATAATATACAAAGTAGAGGGAAATCTAGAATGGGAAGAGGGAAGTGATAAGTTTCATTTATGGCCTTGGGACCATTTGCAGCTGCTAGGGCTGTAGTTCATGCCACTGATCTTCCTCTTGAAAATTTCCCAGAAATTATGACTAATCAGAATCTCAGAGAAGTTGTGCCTAGATTAAATAATCTTACTGTGAAAAGCAAATAGATCTGAGAAATGCAAGGGTGGACTGTAGTGGATGTGTTGGTGCCTTGCCCAGACCTCCTTTACCATTTGGTGGACCACCTCTGAGCAGATGCTTTGGGGGTTGGTTAAGAAACAGCTATCAGACTGAGTAGATTGTCAGACAGAGAAGATTGGGTGTCTCTAATATTCTCACCCAGGAGAGTTTGTGCAGCATCTCCCACCCCCACTTTCCTAGGCAGACCAAAATCAATGATTGACATGAGGGTACAATGAAGGTACAAAGGGGCACAGCCTTCTTCCCTTAAAATGAGACCAAAGCTGCGTGCAGTTTGCAGTCCAGAACTCTTCCATGGTATCAAACTGAAGCTAATCTCAAGACCAAATTCTTTCTTGGTTATTTTATTCATCTTATCTTGCTTCTTTTGCCTCCCTCCCTCTGAGAGCATTTCTTTAATAAATAATTTTAGCAAGGATCCTCATCTCAGGCTGTTTCTAGGAAATCTGACCTAAGATAGGAGTCAAAGGCATACTGGTGGTATTTGAAGTCTGGCATGTTAATGAGATCTCTTGAGAAGAGGGCGGAGTGGGAAAACTCTGGAGAATAACAATGGTTAAAGAGCAGGAATAGGAGGCAAAACCAAGATGCTGAGAAGTAGAAAATGAACCAAGAGAGTGTAGCAGAAACCAAATAAGAGTGTGTCAAGAAAGAATCAGTAGTTAAGTGTCAAATGGGAAGAAAGCTATAGCAGGTGCTGTTGGTTTACTCACTAGATTTCTTGGGTTCTCTTTCACTTTGGAGGTTTGCCCTTGGGCAATTAGAGGGCCTTATTAGCTATGCCTGGTCATTTCCCCAATGTCTTACTGTACAAAATGTGCAGAAGCTCTGATCCTTTGCTTCAGGATGAAGCGGATCCTGTAGTACAATTTATGTTTCAGAGCTTCCTATGGAATCAGGTAAAGATCAGTCTCCACCTGAAACCACATCCTTGCTTAACCTCTTTCTCTTCCTCTTTTCTATCCTAGCTCCTTCATGCTCTCGTAGGCTCCTTTTGAGAGCTTGGGTTCCTTAGAAACCAAGCTGAAGACTCTGGTTCAGGTGCTTTATTGATAGATTGCTAAGACAACAGTTTAAGGAAAGGAAATATCAAAAAGTATTTTTAGGATTTGGAAACTAGAATATAAATAGTGATCTTGGGCAAAAGTCAGATTAGAGTGAATGGAGAAAAGAATGAGAGGAGAGTTACCCAAGTCCATGCATTTAGACAAACATACCAAGAATTCTGTTGTGAAGCTAATTAGAGCCATACAGGTGGACAGATTTGGAAATAGCATAAGGGAGGGGTGTGTGTATGTGTGCACACATGTGTGTAGAAGGTAGGCATTTTAAGGTGTCAGATCCTTGAGAAGTCTGTATGTTTAGAGTAAATAGCCACCAAAAAGGAAAAAGTTGGCAATCCAGGAAAAAATGTGGAACCAGTATTACTGAACACCTGTGTGATTCTCATAAACACACTATGAATAAAAATCACAAACTCAGGATAAAAGATGAATGGCAACTTTTTTTATGTCTAGTAAAAGTACTTGCAGTAAAGAGCCTCAGGCACTCAGATGTATCCAAACCTACTGAATAGATAATAATGATTATTTTCTGTAAAATTGATAAACAAGACCTTAAAAATAATAGGTTTCTGATTGCCTGACTTGTGCCATATAAAATATATTTCCTGTTGCTAGGTAAGATGTGATAAACTATTTGGCAAATGATGTGTGCTATATTAGGGGCTTACAAATGACTTAAAAGGAGACTGGCATATTACCAAATTGAGATGGATGAAGGAAACAAAAATCCAGAAAAGGAAAAATAGGACTAAATGAGAATTTGAATGTTTTAAATTCAATTATTAATAATTATAAACCCATAAGTAGGCTAGATATAGTAGGGGCTACTAAAATGTTTAGATAATGAGCCCTCTCTCAAGGATGTTATAATTTTGGTTATATACTTGAAATCCTTAGATTTTGAGAGCAGCTCAGGCTCATCGTGTAAATGTTTCCCTCTCATTTTTCCATCTGCAGTTGCCAACTGTCCATTGATGGGCATTCATCTCATTTTCCATTTTCTCCTTGTTTTTTCTAAAAGAGTCTATCCTCTTAGCTATGGGAACTCTTGCCTATTGGCACAGTTTCATCTGTTGGCTCAATTCAGAAATTTATTTTTTTTTTATTTCGGCATATTATGGGGGGTACAGATTTTAAGGTTTCAAAAAATGCCCTTCCCCCCTCCCCCCACAAGTCTGAGTTTTCAGCATGACTACCCCCCAGATGGTGCACATCTCACTCATTATGTATGTATATACCCGCCCCCCTCCCTCCTCCCCCCGCCCAATACCCTATTACTGTAGTACCTATGTGTCCACTTAGGTGCTGCTCAGTTAATACCAGTTTGCTGGTGAATATATGTGGTGCTTGTTTTTCCATTCTTGGGATACTTCACTTAGTAGTATGGGTTCCAGCTCTAACCAGGAAAATATAAGATGTGCTATATCACCGTTGTTTCTTAGAGCTGAATAGTACTCCATGGTATACATATACCACATTTTATTAATCC
>VSMD01117414.1:0-45743 GCA_008750895.1 Mirza zaza | reverse complement strand
CACTCTGGCCTCTCAGTGCTGTCCCAAACCTCCTCTATATCCAAAGTCAAAGCCTCCTTCTGTGTACACTCCCCTTAACCTTGACCTGGGAGTGTTCTGCAGGGAGATGCCCGAGCGGGCTCTGGTTCCTGCTGCGCGGAGAGGGGTTGCTGGGCTCGGGCCCTCCCCCTCCTTAAACTGCCGCTGCCGTGTGCTCTGGAGAGCTCAGTGTTCCCTCTCTAGTCTCCTCTCCACACGGCTTTGTCCCGCGCTGCCACTTCTCACCAACTTCAGGCACCTCCCGGCCTGCGTGGGAGTGGAGCTCGGTGCGGGAGGGGGTGTTGCTCAGCTCCAGGTAGGGCTGCCGCCACTGCCAGCCGGCAGTGGCTTAAACCGCGCCTCGCTCCCTCCCTGCTGTGTGCCTCGGAACCCCCGATTTTTACGGAAGAATAACCGATTCACCTTTGCTTTAGGCTGTAAATGGTCTTATCCCTCCGATTCCCGGTGGATGTCTGCAGGCTTGCGAAGCTGGTCCTGTGGAAGTGCGGATCGCTCGCTTGTGGCTATCCGCTTTCTTCACTTTTCGCTCTGGGAGCAGAGAGCCAGGAGGGCACCCCTAATCCGCCATGTTGGAACCCCGGGGTACCTAGTATTGAATTATGAATGAACAGCAGTTAAGTTGTTTTACTCAAAACCAGTTTCTAGCATAAGGCATTTCATTTTTTAAAAAATTAGTGCAAGATGCTCAATTTAATGGAGTTACTGCTCATTCTTCAAATTCATCTTTAAAAGTAAAATTACTTTTTATGTCGCCTCTCTGACATTAAATTGGAAATTGAAGAAAGGTGATAAGGAATCTTCATAGGATTGGCTCAGGTTTTTAGTACTTAACTGCAGGCTTTTTACTTCCTGTAGTGGCAGAATACTTCTGAGTCTTTGGAGACTCATCATTGGGCTTGAATCCAAGCTATGCCACCAACATGCTGATAAGCTTTGGATAATTTTTACAACCTTTCTATTGTAAAAATAAATAAAAAATACAAATGACCACATAAATCAAATGTGCAGATTAATTATTATTAATAAAAACCACCCAAGGCAAGAAATAGCCTTTTGCGCCCTATTTCAAAAGCCCTTTTATGGGCCCCAATCCTATCATGGTCTTTTTCTTCTTTTCATCCTCCCTTAAGTAACCATCATGCTGACTTTTATTGTAATCACTTTCCTGTAATTTTAAAAACAGTGAAATCACCCAAACAATTATCCCTAGACTTGGATTCAGCCATTTCTCTAAGAATTAGAGAAGTTATTTCACTTCTCCAAATTCTAATTTAGTAATCAGTGACACTCAGATTATTTAGGTCTCAGATGTGTTTATGTAAGTGGACCCAGTTCAGCACAGAGAAAGTGCTCATCCTACTCTTCTTCATTCCTATCTCCTTACCTACAAAGGCAAGATTACTTGCAGAAAAGACCGCAGGGACAAATGGCAGATCCCACCGAAGGCCCCAGAAAAGTCTTGCATAAAAGAGTAACACAATGGATTCAACCTTGATTTGCCTATTATGAAAGAAAAGTCAAGTCATGAAGGAGATCTAATCACTTCAGCTAATCATGAAAACAGTCAATTCAGAAATGAAAGACTTTAACTCTTAAGCACTGTAAAGCTTCTAGGCTAGAACTCCAGGCCTTCAGGCTAGAATTTAGTGGGTTTTATTTTGTTTGTTTTGTTTTGCTTTGTTTTTTGTAATCTCATCTCTCCCTCTAATGGATGGCATGACATCTGGCGACCTACTTTTAGATTTGGGATTTCTGATTTGAAAAGAAGAATAAATCATGTTTTAACTCAAACCTCTCTCCACATTATAAAGATTGAGAAATCAATCTCAAACAAAGACAAAGGGATATTCCCAAAGTCAAGTTATAGAATCTCAGACCTCCTGATGCCAGTTCCATATTTTTTTTTTTCCTTAACCAACACAAGTAAATTCTCTTCAGAAATGTTGTGTTTCTTCTGTTATTTCCCTTACCCAAAAGCTTGCAGGGATTTCTCTGGTCTACTGAATAAGTCCAACAGTCTTTGTCAGGCATCCCTACCAGACAGTAGTCCTCTGATACTGCTTGGATGTGAGATCATGCTTTCTTCCATGGACTTGTTTTTCAGAGAGAAAAATGTTCTAGCAGCCTCTTCTTCATTTACTGAGTGGAGTTCCTGAGGCATAATCTTTCATTGCAGAACAGAATGGTGGATGTAAGGCTATAGAGAGAAACATGCTGGGACTCCAAGTTAAGGTGAGGTCTTGGGGTCTACCAAGAGGATGGTGGTGGAACCAGTGCTGCCACAGATGCTGTGGAATGTTAACCTTGAAGAAGAAGTGGAAGGAGAATGTGATTAGCTTCAGAAAAAGATTTTGGGAAAATGTGGCTCAAAGAGAGATCCATGATGTTTGATCCTATGTGGTGTCATGAAGCCTCTTTTGCATCTACCCATGGTGACTTCAGAAAACACTGATTTTTTATTTTTGTCCCAAAGGGGAACAAATGTTTATGGGATATATGGAGGAATAGACTGGTGCTTCAAGGTTGGCATAAACAGAGAGGCTACCCAGTAATTTTCAGAACAATTTCTGACTGCACTTGGACCACTTTTATTCCCGCTCTTCACTGCTTAAAAATATTCTTTCCCTTCTGCCTTTGTATAAGTATGAAAGTATGTGTGTTATATGTAACTAATGAGTACCTACTATATAAGTAGCATTGTCGAAACATCACATCTATTATGTCATTTATTTCTCATAATTTCTTCAAGTATCTGTCGTTACTCTTATAAATGAGGCTCAGCAAGATTCAGTGGCTTGCCCAAGACCTACAGCTAGTAAGTTGTGAAGTGGTGAAGTGAACCCAGGCAGCCCGGCTCCAGAGCTCAGGCTGTTACCCACCACACTCCCTTGGCTCTTTAACATCATTCCTCTGCTACATGTCAATCAGTTATCCTTTCATATGAATATATTTCATCTTCTTATCTTAAAGGCAGGCTCCCTGAGAGTAAGCAGAGTTTGTCCTTTTCTTGTTTATCTTCTCGGATCCTTTTGAGCTGATTGTTTTTGTGCAGTAAGGAATTTGATTGGATTGGTACCCTCCGAATTTTTAAAATACTCCCTTAACAAATAAAATCTGACTCTATATGCCAATGCATAGAATACATAAAAGCAAATACTCTCTGCTTGACATTAAATAAATTTTCTCAGGTCGAAGAATCAGATACTACACTTGATCTTAGCCAAAAGGCCGAGAAGCGATCAGGTCGAAGAATCAGTACAAGTGCTAAGCAATTTTAATCTAAGACCCTCTTCACCATAGCCCAAATTCTTCCTAATATGTGACCTTGTATTACAAAACCTTCTCAAGTCAGTAGCCTTAAAATTTCAGAGCAGAATATTGCATCACTTGACTAGATAAAATTATATGTAAAAGGATGAATTTTCATAATTTTCATATTACTCATTCAAAATGTCTTGTATTGAGTGTTCCCATGAACTATTAGGAATGAATCACGTCTGACAGTGAGAGCTATTTCTCACAGATCTATATTTTGGGGAAGTAGAATTTGGAACTGTGTAAAGAAGACCATGGTTGACAATGGAAAATGTCTGTAAGTATCGAAAGGTTATAATTATAAATATTCTATGTGAGGTTGTGAATTCCTAAATGCTATAGGTTTAAAGCAGAGACATCTAGGTAATAAGCCCCTGGAAACAGTATCAGTGAACTATCTGCTTTGGGCAGAGGATTGGACTACAGACTTTTTCCCTTACAATCTCAAAAGGTTATAATTCTATCACTTTAGCACAATCTAATGCACATAAAGGACATTTAACAAATGCCATTGGATCATGATGATTACACAAACATACACATGCACATCAAACACACACACACACCATAACACTATTTATAGAATATGTTAAGAACATTATGCATGTCTTAGTAATGTCACGCATTTAAATTACTGTCTTCCTAGAAGGATATAGCAATGCTTTCTATAATTTAAATTCAAATTGACAATATTTGAAATTCTTCTTAAAAACAATTGTTTTCTGACAACTGATTCTTCATTTGCCTGAATAGCATAAATCCAAGTATTTCCTTCTTCACCAAACAAAATGTATACTTTCTTTCCAAATTAATGCTTCCGCTTATATTCTAAAGGCACCCATG
Source organism: Mirza zaza (assembly GCA_008750895.1). NCBI lineage: Eukaryota > Metazoa > Chordata > Mammalia > Primates > Cheirogaleidae > Mirza > Mirza zaza. The sequence goes on along the minus strand of VSMD01117414.1, from coordinate 41,546 downwards.
TTATAGGAAGAAACCAAGTTTTAAGTGCTTACACCTTTGAATTGGTTTAATGTCCATTACAGTTCTCTCTGTTCGGTTTTTAAGATTTCTAGGAAAGGAATGCAAATTAAATTGTTTGAGAAAGAGGCAAATGCCTTTTTCATTCATAATAAATTGATCTAAAAGGCTTAGTGATAATCCAAATGCTACATCTGGATTTGGTGTTATTACACTGAAATTCATTATAGAAAAAATACTATGCAGATTAGGATGGCTAATGCAGCGTGCAGACTATAATTTCTGCTATTATTTAGAATTGTACATTTCCATCTAAGTGACAATTGCTGTGACAGGCATTCATCAGCTAACTCATGCTCTACCATTTGACCCAAAATATTTTGAACAAATATTTGTAAGAAATATCTACCATGTAAAACCCATGTTCATGAGATCATATTATTTGCCTAATTCCTGAAAAATAAACAGTGTTTTGATCTACATCACATTATTTTATCCAGCTACAAAGAGAAACATTAGCCAGCAATTCAAGTTTTTGATCCATATCAGATGGTTACCTAACTCATGATCCTCTAAGGCAGTAGAAATAAAGGTGAGCCCCAGATACAAGTCACACATGTAACTTTAAATGTTGAGTGGTATTACAAACATTAAAAAGAAACAGGTGAAAGTAATTTTAATAACATATTTTATTTTACCCAATATAGGCAAAATATTTTTATTTCAACATGAAATATTTTACTTTTTTTTTCTTTTTTCCCTCTTTGTAATAAGACTTTGAAATTTGGTGTGTAATTCTTAAGAGCACATCTAAATTTGGACTAGAACCATATGCAGCCTCAATAGCTACATGCAACTCATGAACACTTCAAATCCTGGCTTCATCACAAGCATAAACAAAGGTAACCAGTGGCTACCTCACTGAACAACAAAACTCTAAGGACTAAAGTGTCCACATTTCATCTTAATTGCCAGTTCCTACTTGTTTCAGCTCTTTTCCTTTATTACAGGTATTGAGAATAGCTACCTATGTTTCAGCCTCATTTAACCCTAGAAAAGTGAGAAACAATTCTGGCAGGATATTAAAATCTCCAGCCACAATAATGAATGAATATAAAAGTAGTCTAGACACTTACTATGCAAATTCTCATATATTAATGGACCAGAGCAGGAAAATTTTCATAGTTTTCTTTAATCTTATGGACTGTAGACAAGTCTCTGCCTAACCTATCTTTTTCTGCCAAGCATATTTGTTTTTTGGTTTTTGTTTTTTTGTGTGTGTGTGTGTTTTTTTTAACCTACTAACTGTGCCACCAAATCCTAGTGGAGCCTAGCTCTGTAACACAGAAAGCCACCTGCAGATGAAGAAGATTAATATTCATACCTAGCTCCATCCTCTACATTCATTCCTTGAGTCCTGTTGCCGTCAGATTCAACTGAAAAGGGAAATCTAGTCAATCAGAGAACTCTCCATGGTTCACGGAGCTATAGTGACCTACTGATGTTCTCTACACAACCTGCACAGTATTATTCCATTTGAATTATTTGCCAATATTTAAAAATCAGAAGATTTCAGAAGATTCTGATTCACAATTTTTTTTTATTTCGGCATATTATGGGGGGTACAGATTTTAAGGTTTCAATAAATGTCCTTTCCTCCCCTCTCCCCACAAGTCTGAGTTTCCAGCATGACCATCCCCCAGATGGTGCACATCTCACTTATTATGTATGTATATACCTGCCCCCCTCCCTCCCCTCACCTGCCCAATACCCTTTTACTGTAGTACCTATGTGTCCGCTTAGGTGCTGCTCAGTTAATACCCGTTTGCTGGTGAGTATATGTGGTACTTGTTTTTCCATTCTTGGGATACTTCACTTAGTAGTATGGGTTCCAGCTCTAACTAGGAAAATATAAGATGTGCTATATCACCATTGTTTCTTAGAGCTGAATAGTACTCCATGGTATACATATATCACATTTTATTAATCCATTCTTGGATTGATGGGCACTTGGGTTGTTTCCACAGCCTTGCAATTATGAATTGTGCTGCTATAAACATTCGAGTGCAGGTGTCTTTTTTGTAGAGTGTCATTGGATCTTTTGGGTAGATGCCCAATAATGGGATTGCTGGGTCAAATGGTAGATTCACTTGTATCGCTTTAAGGTATCTCCATATTGCTTTCCACAGAGGTTGAACTAGTTCTGATTCACAATTTTTGTTTATAAAAAATTAGATCTGTTGACTCCAAGGCTCAGTTCTTGTGTGAGATCCCAGCATCTATCTCAAATTATTCTCTTGCTTTGACCCACGGAGTGCTCTGGAATTGTGGTGCCTCTTGCTGGGTGTGCTTGTGTTACTGGATTTGAACTGCTGAGCGCTGCCAGGAACAGAGTCAAGGCTTTCTGTCTTACTTATCCTGCTCATGGCTCAGTGTCAGCTTGCCCCCTGCCTCTGTGCTGGCACTCTGACAGCAATGGCACTGATGACTTGGTCTGCTGGAATTATTTTTTTTTTTGGTCACCAAAGTGCACATGAAACAAAGCCAAGATTAATCTCTGCTATAGAACTTATTCAAGAATAAATAGCCATGCTGTTATTGAATTATATGTGAAATGAAGTACTAACTCAACAAAGAGACATATCCTTTTATCAGTATAATGGACAAAACCTTATTGGATTGGACAGTGAATGTTCAGTGTGTACCTAGCTATTCAATAATATAAATCTGAGTTACATTTTTTGAAAGTCGTGCTTCCTAAACTGCACATTTTGTTTCTAAATCCTCAAAGTGCCCCCCTCCTCAGCTTGTAAGAAAATCTTGATTATTGAATTCATATCCCTATTTTGTCACACTGCCTGTATTGGTCTCCTAGGGCTGCCATAACAAATTAACACAAACTGGGTGGCTTGAAACAATGGTAATTTATTCTCTCATACTTCTGGAGGCCAGAAGTCTGATATCAAGGTGTTGGCAGAATCTGCAGAGGCTCTAGGGAAAATTCATTCATGCATCTTCCAGCTTATATTGCATATTGTTTAAGGTTCTTGAACTTAGACATTGGAGTGAAAAAGACTTGGGTTCAACTCCTGGCTTCATCATGTACTAGCTGTGTAAACTTAGCCAGGGACTTCATCTCTTAGAACTTCAGTTTCTTCACTGTAAATTAAGTTTAATAATAGCAGTCACCCCATAGGGTTATTTGTGGATTATTGAATACATATTCCTTAAATGAAGTGATGCTTATATGCCATTTGCAACAGAGCCTAACCCATAGTAAGTTCAAAAAAATTGACAGTTTTTATTGGGGACGTGATTTTTAGAGTTACCTTACATGAATAATTGTGGATTATTATACAGCTCTTTGGAACTGTGTCTATAATTTGGTCTTTATTACTATGCCATTATGCACAATCAAATGCTTAATGCACTAAAACTTATATTAACTGAAACGCATGTAATCAGAATTAAATCATATCTATTTTTTAGGAGTCAATGTGAAGAACTTTCATGCAACTATATTATTACCAAACCATTATTCTCTATTCTCTGTAGTATAATTATAGTAATTTCTAACAACATCTAAGTCAAAAGGACAAATAAGCTATTCAACTTCTATATGTGTGCCCCTGATATATACTGTATCTTCCTTGATCACAAAACTTTAATCCTCTTTCCTTGGTGAATACACGTCAGATTACCACAGTCCCTGTAATTCCATCTACCTATAAACTCCTCTCACACTCGATATCTTCCCAGATATTCAAACTTTGCCATATGGAGCTGTGATTTTCAAACTGCAGTTCATGAGCTACTAAAGAGGATCATGGAAAAATTCAGTGGATGGCATAGAGAAGTTTTTTCAAAAAGAAAATCTAGCAGAATGTAATAGAATAGAGTATAATACAGTACAATGCATGAAAATAAATAACTCAGGATAAGTGAGAGTAAATATAGTTTTGTGTAACTTGTTTCCATTTTATATACACATAGGAATAAATATGCCTGAGTGTTTCAGTAGATAATGTAAAATATATATTTTACCAGCGGTTATAGGCATTCGCTGATGAATATACATCCATTATAAATATCATATGTGTATATTGCACATATGTGTAGTAGATCATGTTTTTGCCTCAATTTGTTTTAATTTTCCTTTTTTAACTTTTTTATTTTAAATAATTTAACACCTAGAGAAAACTGGGCAAATAGTATGATGAACACTATATATATATATATTTTATATGAATTCACTTTTTAAAATATTGATGCATTTGTATTCTCTCTCTTGCTCTCCACACACATATATGTACACATTATTTAGTATTACTATTATTATTATTATGAGCCACTTAGAGTATGTTGTAGGCATCATAACACTTTACTCCCTAAAAACTCAGTAAATGTCTTCTAAGAACAAGGATATTCCCTTAGCCTAACCATAGTACTATTACCAAATTCAAGAAATCTAATACTAAAAAATGCTATCTGACATACAACACATACTCAAGTTTTGCCAATCTCCCCAATCATGTCCTTTATAGTAACTTTTTTGTTGGTTGGTTTTTGTCCAGGATCCAATCCAGGATTATGCATTACATTATATTTAGCTTTATAAATTACAGAGCTGAGATTTGATTCCAGAGCATTTTCTACTATATCATTCTGTCTCTGATAGGCATTTATTTAAAGTTTATTTTTTCTGATATTAGTATAGCTGCTGCTGCTTTCTTTGATCACCACTTCCATAGAATATCCTTTTCCATCCTTTTACTTTCAACATATCTGTGTCTTTAGATCCAAAATGAGTCTCTTATAGACAGTATGTAGTTGGATAATATTTTGGGGATGAATTATTTCTTTTTAATCTACTATGAAAATCTCTGTGTTTTATAGCTTTTTTGTCCCTCGTTTTCTGCATTATTGCCTTGCGTGTAGCTGAGTTTTTGAAGTGAAACATTTGAATTTCTTTTTCATTTTCTTTGTGTATATTCTTCAACTATTTTTTATGGTTGCTATAGGTATCTTATTAAACATCCTAAAGTTATAAGACTCTAATTAGGATTTATACCATCTTAACTTCAATAACATATACAATCTCTGCTCTTTTAATAGCTTGGTCCTCAACCCTTTCGGTTGTGGATGTCATAAAATTACATCATTGTACACTGTGTATCCAAAAACATATTATGTTTTTAATGCATTAGTCTCTTAAATTATGTAGAAAACAATAAGTAGAGTTATCTACCATTATTACAAAGATACTAGATCTTATAGCTGCTCATATATTTACCTTTCTGGGAGCATTATCTCCTCATACAGCTTTGAGTTGCTGTCTAGTGTTTTTATATTTTAATCTGTAAGACTCCTTTTAGAATTTCTTCCAGGGCAAGTCTAGTAGTAATGAACTCCCTGAACTTTTGTTTATTTAAGAATGCCTTATTTCCCCACTGAATTTTGCAGGACAGCTGGCCATAGAATTCTTGGTTGACAGTTTTTGTTTTATTAGTACTTTGAATACATCAGCCCACTAACTTCTGGCTTCTAAAATTCCTCATGAGACATCTGCTCATATTCTTATAGAGTATCATTTGCATGTGATGAATCATGTCTCTCTTGCTACTTTCAAATGCTTTCTTTGTCTTCATCTTTCAACAGTATGATTAAAATGTGTCTTGCTGTGGGTACCTTTAAGTTCCTCATACTTAGAATTCATTGAGCTTCTTGGATGTTTATATTCATGTCTTTCATTAAATTGAAATATTTTCCCATTATTTTTTCAAATATTCTGTCACTTACTCTTTTCTCCTTCTGGGAGTCCCAAAATGCATATGTTGATCTGCTTGATTATGTTCCACAGGTCCCTTGGGCTCTGTTCACTTTTCTTTAATCTTTTTTCTTCCTCTTCCTCAGATTCAATAATTTCCATTGCTCTATCTTCAAGTTTCCTGATTTTTTCTTCTCCCCGCCCAAATCTGCCTTTGAATGCCTCTACTAAATTTTTCATTTCAGTTATTGCAGCTTTATACTCCAGAATTTCTTTTTGGTTTCTTTTTAGTTTTCTTAATCTACTTATTGATATTTCATTTTTGTTCATATGTCATTTTCTTGGCTTTCCCCATATTATCATTTAATTATTTGAGCATCTTTAAGACAGTTGTTTTAAAGTCTTTGTCTAATAGATTTGCCATCAAGTCTGGTTTAGGGACAGTTTCTGTTGGGTCTGTGGGTTTTATTCCCCCTATTAACTGGTAATACTTTCCTTCTAATTTGTACACATTGCATATTTTTGTTGAAAAACTGACATTTGAATTGAAAAATATGATAACTCTGGAAATCAGATTCTCTTCCTTGCCCAGGGTTTGCTGGCTTTGTTTGTTTTTGCTTTTTTAAAAAAAATGTTGTGGATGGTCTCTGTGCTGGGTATGAGCCAGAATTGTAAACTTAAGGTTTTTTTTTTAAGCCTGCACCTTCCCCCAGGCATGTGTGGGGACTTCTACACTCCCCTGTTTATGTGATTGCTTTTGAATGTCCTAATCCTAAAGGGAAAAAATAAAAATGAAAGGAGGAGGTGCTAGCTTTTTAAATTCTCTGGAAGTTTTTCAGCCAGGGGAAGAGGGGCTTGCCATACTGGAAGGAGGTGAAACAATCACGACCACCACCTATTTGTACTTCTACAATCAGAAGCAGTAATCAGTGATCAGAACACAGATCTCCAATATATGAAAGATAGGGTTGGTGTTTGTTTTTGTTTTGTTCTGTTTTCCACATACTGGCTTTTGCAAGCTATGTGCAGACTGCTCCAGGAACACATGCTTAACTGCCTACGGCAGGACCAAGTAGTGGGGAATGGGTAACTTCCACTCTGCCTAGAGCTGAAATTAATTGAAATTAACTTCAATGGCTGCCTAGGTGTGGAGACAGATTTCTGGTGCTTCCCACTCTGTGAGCTTCCCAGAATCCTCCTCTGCCTCAATTCTTCACCCTTCCTTGTGTTCCTATCCTTTGCTATGGGGCTTTATAATATCTTCCACTAAATGGGTAGAGAATATTTCCTCACCATGATTTTGGGTTTAGCCTTAACAAGAGTGTTAGTTTTAGACTCTAACAAGTTAAAACTTGTGGTATGCCCTTTATGAGACTAGATCTTAAGAGAACTTGTGAATTTCTAATGCATTCTTTTCACCCTCTTCTATTGCCATAAGAACAATCCCAGGCTGGTTCCAGGAGAGAGATGAGAAAAGTGTGATACAATGCTCAGGTCTCTCGTTTGGCGCAGTCATAATCAGCCAACCTCTTAATAGCTTAAGGAATACAGCCAAGATCAGCACAGCCTGTCAGCCAAGCCTGCCCCAGATCAGTCTGTCCCGCACTCAACCTAGACTCATGAGCTAAATAAAAGCTCATTATTTTATACCACTGAGATTTTGTGATTAATTATAACACAGTAATATTGTAGCAAAAATAAAAAATATACAAACACACTCCTAGAAATTGTTGTACCCTTGCTTTCTTGAATTTAGAATATATCCTTCTTTCACTTTGTTTCTTCATTACTATTGTGTTTTTCTATAATGCTCTTTGTTCTACTGTGTTTCCATAACACCTCTCATATAATCAGGCTTCCAAACATACGGCATTGCAACTTTTTGTATGTATGTCTCTCCCTACTGCTATTGTTTCTCTAGATCCTCACACTTAATTATGAGCCATTCCTTAGAGAAATAATGTGGCACAGTGGTTAATGGCACAGGCTTTGAATTCACACATGCCTTTGTTATATGCCTTCCCTGTCTGTGGATAAAATGGAATATGCCTCAACCTTTTTGAGCCTCTTTAATTATCTACAACATACATATTATAATATAAGCATCTTCAAACATGCATGATTGTTGTGAGTACTAAGATGGGTAAAGAGTCCAGAACATGACTGATATTTAATAAATGACAACCATTATTACTACATCCTACTGACCTTCATGACCATACCATGTTAGCATATTGACTATAGAACCATAAAAATTATTTAACAGAATCAGAAAAACTGGGAAAATTAAAAACTTGGAATAGAATCAGAAAACTGGGACGATTAAAAAACAGAAAAACTAAACCACTGCATCATCAAGATTTAGATTTTTTTAATTTATAAAGAATGGATATTTATTTTCTCAAAGTTCTGGAGGCTGAGGAGGTTTAATATCAAGGCACTGGCATTTGGTGAGGGTCTTCTTGCTGCATCCTCACATAGTGAAAGGTGGAGGGGCAAGAGAGGACAAAGACTATGTCCTCACATGGCAGAAGGGCAGATATATTGAACCCACTCCTGTAAGCCTTTTATATAGTGGCATTAATCCATTCATAAGTGCAGAGTCCTCTTGATCTAATCAATTGATAATATAACCTGTTTCGTGGGTATCTTTTTAAAGAATTTTATATAATGTTCCAACTATAAAGGGGAAATAAATGCTATAATTTTATAATAAATTAACATGTTGTTGAATGTATGAACAGTCCAATATGACCACATTTTAAGATATGATGCAGTAGTCAGATACTTGCCCCACTATGTAGAACTACCCCAAGAGCAACAACTGTAAATGCTAACAGGCAAAACTGCCATCAGTTTTGTTCCAAAAGGGCGAACAGCTTTTGTTAACTTCTAAATGAAACAAAGTACATTCTTTCTTCAATAAATCAGTACAAATAAAAACATGCATGAAAACCTTGGTTTTTATATAAAAATCAGAGTAAGGCTATAGAAACAATAATGAGTTTTTCTCATGCATAGATGCCCTATAGAACATTTGAGAGTTACATGGAATGAAGGACAGCTATTTATTGTATGTGACTGTTCCACACAGCACAAGAAATGTTGCTTGCATCTCTGGCTCCAGCCAATAAATGTCCATAGCAACTTCCATATTATTGCAATAACAACACACCTCATGAATTTTCAGATTGCCCCCCAGTGGAAAACCTCTGCTCTAGAAAATCAGAAAGGAAAGGGATCTTGTCTCCCCTCTGGCCCACCTTCCCTTGTCTACACTCTCATCATGCTCTGGCAGGAAGGGAGGGGAGAGAATACCTTTTAATGCAAGGTTGAAGCTACTTCATTGCTGCTGACAGCCTCAGTTGTCATATGCTCTGTGTGGTTGGGTAAGGTGCTCCATTGTCCCCACTGAGAAGGAACTCTTTATTCAGTATCTCCTCCAGGTATTGGGGAAACGTATATGTGACTAGACTTTTCTTATAAGGTGACCCTCCAACTGGAGACCTCACACAAAATTTATCTCATGTCTTATGGTGTAGCCCTTGACAGGTCTGCAGTTCCACAGGTTCATATTTTTTTTATAAAAAGAAAAACAAAAGATAAATTAATGAGATCACAATTCCAAGGCATCCTAGGCTAAAATGGAATCTGAATGGATTTTTAAGTTTTGATTATAAATATAATTTTAAAGTTTTTTTTTTCTTGAAAAATTATGTGATCCTTCTTTTTGTTGTGTGCTTTTCCCTTCTTTTCTAACATGTAAGAATGATGAAAATACAGGAGAAACAAAAATCTGTTGACATAGATTTAATTTTTTTTTACTTGGAGTATCGTTTTTAGTACAAAAAGTTAAATTAGGAGGGAAAATATGTCAAAATATATATGTTCACTTTCTTTCTATTTAGTGATTTATGCTTAAACTTTATTAGAAACATGATAAAATTACAAGAGATGCTCCAATGGAGAAAGCATGGGCTCTGAAGTCAAAGAGACTTGATGTTAAATTGCAGCTTCGCTATTTATTTTGTGAACCAAAGAAACTACTAAACCTCTTGAGCCTTAGTTTGTGCATCTCCAAATTATTCATGTCTCTTGGTCCATTTATGTTTCTATAACAGAATACCCAAGACTGCATAATTTATAAAGATCCAAAATTTATTTCTCACAGTTCTGGAGGCTGGAAAGTCCCTGATCTATGGGCTGATGGATTTGGTGTCTTGTGAGGGCTGCTCTCTGCTTCCAAGATGGTGCCTTATTGCTGCATCCTGTAGAAAGGATGAACACTGTGTCCTCACATGGAAGAAGCAACAGAAAAGCAAAAGAGCATTGAATGCTGTATAAAAAAGCCTCTTTTATAAAGGATTGAATCTTAGTCACAGGGAAGGAGTCCTCATGACCTAGTCACTTTCTAAGAATGTCACCTCTTAATACCTTGGAGATTAAGTTGCAACATGAATTTTGGAGGGACACAGACATTCAAACCATAGAAGCATAATAATACGTATGTCATGGGGTTGCTGTGCGAATTGAGGTATAGAATTTAAAGTACCCTGTGGTAGATGAAATGATTGGCTCCAATCTCTCAACTGCTTTCCCTGTCTACACCTGTGTCTTGTCCTCATTATGGGTAGAGTGCATGTCCCTGCTGATGGGGCTTAGTTGTAGCTGGCTTTGGTAAAGTGACATATGGATAAATGTTATAAATGTGCCATTTCTGAGTTTAGGTCCCCAGAGGCTTTGTGTATGTCTGTTAGTTCTCTTGCACTACTTCCATTGTCATGAAAGGAGCATACCTCAACTAGCCCGCTAGTGAAAGGAAGAGGAGAGACATGGAATAGAGTTGCTATTGCACCTCGTTGGTCTGCAGCTTGAAGTAGTGTTGCCCAGCAAAGCCCAGCCTAGATCAGCAGAACCACTGAAACTTACCAGCAGATCCATGAGAATAAATGACTGTTTTAAGTCACCTGGTGTTGATATAGTTTCTTACACAGCTATATCATCTCATGAGCTAACCTATACAGTGTCCAATACTGTGGCTGATATATTATAGTAATTAGATACATATTATTATAGTTCTTTAGTAATGTAACAATATGTCATTTGGCACTTCAATCTGTAGACATTAAACACTGGAAAGAAAAACCTCCTTTTATTTTACATGATGTGTTTTGAGGGCCAATTACTAACATATATTTGTGAAATAAAACACTAAAGACAAATTTAAAGATGACAAGTTTGAGATCCTTGGTCTTATCTGGTCAGAGTCAGTGTCCCAATGAAATCTAATCATTATGTTCCTCACTAACCCACTGGGCTAAAAAATAGCAAGAAAATAGTATGAACATAGTATAGGATGACATTAATTCACACCAATATTTTAGACCACAATACGCATTAGGAGGGTGGTATATAGTTTCAGGGATTTGGATGCAGGCCCCCAATGTGTTTTAAATACACTCTTCAAAATACATCAGCCAGTGAAACATGCTGTATATATTTCCCCCCCCCCCCCACGTGGAATCTGAACCACAAGTGGCAGGTGATAGTTTCATATTTCACTAATATAATCCTCCACAAAATTCAGTATTCTCAAAAATAATCCTTATAACTTAAGTGCCTGATACCTGAACACTTGGAGTGCTCTTTTGCTTGGATCTCAGCTTTCTCCATTCTACCAAGACATACAATGAAAAAAAGGAAAAATCATGCCAAGTATCAAGTTCCCTCTGAGACCTGGGAGAAGATAAATTTCTTATGAACCTTCTCTGGAAGCACTCTTCCATTTGGTGTCTAAAAATGCCTCAGACAAACACTCCCACTTCAGACCCAGACTGAAAGTCACTACTTTTGCCTTTGAAGATTTCCTGTAGCAACAGAAGTATGCACACTTCGACAAATAAAAACCAAAGAAAGTACTTGTGGGGAAAATCTCTAGAAAGCATTCGGCAAAGCTGCACTTATTTGTCTGATTTCCTATCAGTACATCTAAACCAAGTGACAGATCTGATTTTTTAAATGTGCTATAAAAGGTTTTGCAGTAAGAAAGGTCATTACTTAATTCTAGGCAACTCTTCCTCTGAAAATTAAGTTCTCCTTATATGCATTACTATGTATTGCATTCATTAAGTTGGAATATTCAACTTCTAAATTGATATGTACTATTTAAAGAGTACTGACTTTCCTCTCAAATGTTAGAAAGACAGCTGAAATAAAGATTTGAGAGTCATCCATTCAAAAGATACTTTTTCCTTTTCAGTGACACTCTATAATATTACATGCATTTATTCATTCATTTGACAAAATATTGTGCACACAGCTATCACATGCCATAACTGGCGTTACATGCTGAGAAGTTGATGGTATCACAGGGGAGTTTGGCATTAATCAAAAATCAGAGAAACAAACATAGAATTAAACCTATAGCAAGTACTAGGAAAGAAAGTTGAATGATAATGTGAGAGTATATAATGGGGGCTGATATCAATACAATTTGGGAGTATGGGAAGAATTCCATGTAGGGATTATATTGAAGCTAATACATTAAAAATAAGCAAAAATTATCCAAGAAAACATTGACCAAGAAGGCATGTCCAGGTGGAGTGAGCAGAATATGCAAAGTGAGGAGCTAATTGGAGTCACTGAATGAAGAAGACCAATGTGGATGGAACAGGAGTGTTAGGGTAAAGCATAGCATTAAATGAGGCAAGAGATAAGGCAGGGAACTGACTGACTAGTAGGTCACTAGGCTGGAAATTTCCATGCTGGACGTGACCCTCCAGATTTGCTCTGCATCATTCTGCACCATATAAAACCTTGAGAACTACATCAATAGATCCCTTGCTCTCATGTGGTGCCTCAGCCAATGGGAGGCACTGTCAGAAAACATGTTGAAATGAAAGTGAGGAAAGAATGTATCCTTTACCTCTTTTCTTTTTTTTAATCTTGCTGGGCCCTGTGTTGGCAGTGGCTGTGCTCCTCTTCTTAAGGGAGGTCCTGCATGATGGCCTCCTGCAATCTCTCTCTTTCTTTCTCTCTCACTCTCTCTTTCTTGACTCCTCTCTTTCCTTTCCAGTAATGTTCCATTCCTTTGCTCATTAATTTGGGAAGGTCATGTCTTCCCACTGTTGCTAGCCCCGGGCTTTGCATCCTTCGCTGCTTTCTCATAACCTAGCCCACAGTTTTAAAATAGTCTTTTCATTAAACCCTTCTTAATTATGCACTTGAGTGTGCCCTCTGTTTTCTGCCAGACCTGTGGCTGTTACAGTAGTATAGACCATATATTAAAAATTGGTATTTTCATCCTAAGAGCAATAAAATGAGATTTCTTAAGTGTATGTGCATTCAAGCTCACATAGGTTTGTGTGCCTATAGGCATACACACCCATGGGAAGTAAAAAGGTAAGTTGAAATTCAGATTCACATATTAAAATGATCAGATTAGTTGCAAAATATAAATTGGATTGGAAGTGGCAAGAATGAATGGAGATTCCATGTTGTTGTAGTTCAAGCAAGACATGACATTAGCTTGGATAGGAAAATAATGGTGCAAATATAGAGAAGTTGATGAATTCAAAATGGAAAAAAAAGCCTTTAAGGGTGGACTCCAAAGTTTTGTTTATGAACTTGATGGAAGGCAGTATCATTGATTAAGCTACAGCACCTGGAAGAAATCCAGGTTTGCAGATGGCAACCAGGCACGAACTTTTGGATGTGTTGAATTTGAGGTGGCTTTGAGATATCTAAGGAGAAATGTGAAATGGACAGTTGATTACACAGATCTGAAACTCTGAGGAAAGGTCAGGACTTGGGGATTTATATTTGGAAGGTTTTGACATCTGGTGATGATTAAAACTGTGGTTGTGTGTGAGGTTTCCTACAGGGTGAGAATAAGGCCTCGGCTCAGCTCTGAGGAACTCTAACATACACTGGCCAGCTAAAGAAAAACAAACTTGGGAGGATAACAGAAGGAGCAGCAGAGATGCAGGGGGCCGTGAGTGACCTCATGAAAATGCAGTGGCATGCAAGACAAGGACATGGAGTGTGTATATAAAATGGTAAGAATTATACATATCCTCCAGCTGACTAAAAATATGTAAAAAACTATTCTTACTATATCAATTACAGCTACTTACATTTTTAGGCAACAAATGTTGCATCTTAAAGGAAGGTATTTTCTACACTGCACAATAATTTTACTGTTGTTAGGTCCTTATATGAGCTTTTTTGTATGCCTGGCCTTCTCTGCAATAGAAGATGGGTTTCATGTTTCTTACCTGTAATGAAGTTTAGTGCTATATAGTCCCGTTCCTATTTATTACTGCTTGCTCCAAGCAGAATTGATAAATTGCATTTAGCACTAAGAAATTGGATTCTAGCAAGGTTTTATTCTAGTAAACTTCCTTCACATAAAGAAAAAAAATTAACTTGCAGAGATTAGGTGACTTTTTCAAGGTCACACACTTAGTAAATAGCAGAGTCGTATTCAAACTGACGCCGACTGATTTCCGAATTCCCTGTTCTATGACACATGAAAGCAACACAATATCTGTGCAAAAGTAACCTCCATATTGCAAGCTAGATGTAACAGAAACAACGATTCATCAATCAGGAGAGAGAACACATGAATTGTAAAGCTCAAAAATCGAAAACTCTAGCATCATAAGTTCATTAATGCAAGCAGCCTCAGCCTCAGACTCGGAAAAATATGCCTTTTAACACCCTTTGCATGTAGTTCTCAAATTTTTCTAAACTTATGAAAACCACTTCTCATTGTCTACAGGGAAGATTATCTCACGGTCATTTTGACTGTGGTTCATGATACCAAAAGAAATTCATTCTGCTCTTCCCCTGTTTTGTGGATCAACTGTTTTCCTGTCAAAGCAAAGCAAGAGACAATCCCGTGGCCTTGGTTACCCAAAATACTTGAATAAGCTTTTTAATATCTCTGTATTAATTGCTTATTTATAGTTCACTTAAGACTCTTACAGCAGTTAGTGTTGCTCCAAGGGAGTGTGGGTGCCACATGAGAACTCCCTCTGACAGCTAGAAAGGCCGAAAGACTCTAAACTTAGGACATTGAATTTGGGGTCACAATTTATTTAAGCAACCGATGTTATATTGAGTGCCCTGTGAGGGCTATGGTCTCTTTGTTTTTGGAGAAGCTATTTATTCAAACCACCTTACTGGCTGAAGATCAACGTTGTACCTAAGGAGAATTATATGTTTGTTTCACAATAGACAAACATTATCAGGCTATGGTGAATTATTAGATTTTCATGATCAAAATGAACCTGAAATGGAAGATGTTTATCTGGCTTCCTATCACAAGTTAATACAAGGAACAGCTGCATAGTTACAAATCAAATTAACCTAACAATCAGGAAAAACTTGATACATTTTAGAAGCCAAATTAATATGTGTGACTGGTGGACTCTGAGCTTCTGGGGGTAATAGTACCAAAGACAGGCATCCTTGAACCTTATAATCATCGACCGGCTGTCATTATTTTACTAGTCTGGTGCTATTGCCAAGTCAAACTAACACTGACTACCTTCTCTCATTTTGTCTTGGAAAATAGTTAAATATAGGAATATTTCCAAGCCTCCCAGAGCTTAGTGCCCATCTGTTCTCAATCAATGGGAGGACTTAGGATGAAAACATGCCATGAACCCCTGAACAACCCCATCTAGAAGGCTGTGGTCTTGGCTACTTGTCCAAGGATTATTTTTCCTTTATCTATGAACATAGAGTCTTACTAAATTGTCATGAGGACGACACAGTAGAGAAGACCTAGAATGGCAGAGTTCCCAGGAACTAATTCATATACATTATAATCACAGGGGACAATGAATGTACTATAGGCAGAACTCCTTATCCCAAGAGTCACCAGGATTTTTGAATGCTTTCTATTTTGTAACATTTCTGTAAGATAATAGAAGTGTCCCAAATGTGAAAAAAGAAATTTTAATTAAATGTCAAGCAAGGAGGCAATTCATATCAGGCAAAACAAACAGGGCCAGATTATAAGCATGGAGCTCGTGATCAAATCCTCTTGTACTTCCCAAGTTGGGGAGTGTGGGGAGAAGGAGTTTCCAGTCCTGCTCAGACCATTTGTCTTAGTTTCCTAGGGCTGCCATAACAAAGAACCACAGGCTAGATGCTTTAAAACAATACCAATTTATTGACTGGCAGTTCCGAAGGCTCTAAGTCCAAAGTCAAGGTGCCTGCAGGGTGGGTTCCTTCTTAGGCCTCTGACTGTGTCTGCTTCATGCTTTTTCTCTGGCTGCCGGTGGAGGCTGGCAAACATTGGCATTCCTTGGCTTGCAATGCACCAAGCTCTGCCTGTCTTTACATGGTGTTCTGTGTGCTTCCCTCTCCTCGTCTTAAAAAGACATCAGTCATGTGGATTAGGGGTCCGCCCTACTCCAGGACAACCTCATCCTAAGTTAGCTAATTACATCTGCAGCAACCCTATTCCCAAATAAGGTCACATTCCGAGGTTCTGGGAGCTAAGACTTCAACATGTCTTTTTTCAGGGACATGGTTCAAGCCATAACACCATTTAAGCAATTCCAAAAAGGACCTCACCAGAAAATGACTGAGAAAGCAATGTGCACAAAGATCTTATTTTGACTTACCATTTTCTTAAAAAGAAGATAAATGAAATTTATTTTAAAAACCTTTTGTTAGACATTTGACTTAAAGAATTAAAACTCTCACTCATTGCAATTTATAAAAAAATTATTAATTAATTGTGGCCTGACAAGAAGGGAGTCTCTTCTGATCTTTGGTGAAAATATTCCCTGAAATAAAAAATGTATCCTTCTGAATAGTCTTGTGTCACTCATCTTGCATGGTAAACCAGGGAGCTACCCTCCAGAAGTATATCAATTGATGTGTCTTAAATCTTCTAACACAATTATAGTTTCACTTTATTAGGAACTATATAATCACCAAAGGAGTTTCTGCAGCTACATATGGAATTCTTGGGAACCCAGAGATAGCCAATTTAAAGTAATATACAGTGCATGAGTTTGTATTTTATGAGCCAGATTACTGGATCTGTTTGAGTCTAGCTGAGAGATTAACAAACATGAGTTTTAAGTCAAATCACAGAAATACTAGAAAGTGTAATCCTCTCATAAAACAAACTTGTCTCAGCCAAGCAAGCCTAGAAGTGGACTGGCATGTCTGTACCAAATATTGAATTACCAGGTACCCTGATGGTCTATTTCACCTTCCAGTATCTGGTGCCTAAAGAATCTTGGCAAGCAGCTGAAGGTCTGACACCTTCTGAAGAGCTATTCCCTTGTCAGCAGAGAGATTTTTGCTTTGCCAAACTCCATACCAAGTGCTGAGGCCTCACTAATTGTAGACTTTATTTTCTGAAAGTCAAAGTCAATGACTCCCTGGACAGTCTTCAAGATCCTGACTCTCTTCCTTAAAAACCAAAGGTCAAAGTAAGGCCCACTAGCAGCTCTGGCTGCATCCAGACACCAAGAACAGCAGGGTTTTCTGATTAGAAACATGAGGCAGCCTGACTTTAAGTGCTCAGAGATGCAGCCAAATGTGCTGGAAAGAGAGGAGGTCCAGCTCACAAGGCCCCCTGCTAATATCTCCAGCCTGGTCACTCACCCCTTTGTGCTTCTCGGTCTACATTGCAGTGAGACTGAATTGTGTCCAGGTCAACAGGGTTGATGTGCTCACTCATTCTGTTTCTCGTTTGCTTTCTCTCTTACCTCTGGGTCCTAGCACATCCCCTCCCTGCGGCTCCTGATGCCTTTAAGAATCTTGCTTTCTTTAGAACATGCCAACATGTCCTTCAGAACTTAAACAAGCGTGATTCCTTTCAAAAATGGTCACAGCAGCCCGAATCTGTGCCCGGCACCCCATCTGTACACTCTCTGTGGCTTCCCACACTCAGATCTCTCTTAGCACTCACCCTACTGTACATTGTAATTACTCACATACTTCATTGTCTTCCCCACTGGATTTAAGATCCTTGAAAACAAGAACCATGTGTCATTTACCTTTGCAGTCTCAGCAACTAGGATATTGACCATCATGCAGAAAGCAGTCAATGAACATTTATTGAATGAGTCACAGAATGGACTCTGGTTTGGGAACCAGAAGACTAGTAGCGTATTTCTAGCTCTACCACTAAAAGGCTTTGATTTTTCAGTAAATTGTGATCATTGTTGTCACACTCATGACCACAGCATCCCCAGCCACCATGGAAAAATCTTTGTTTTCAAACTTCCACTTTCATGAATTCTTACTTATTTTTTCTTTTCATTTGTAAGGTGGGGGTGACTCCACTTGCATAGCGGTCGGTAGGATGGGCTAATATAATGTATGTGCAGAACTCTGTAAAGTTCTAAACACTATAGTAATACAAGTGATTATGGATCCTTGGTAGAAAGTGGAGGAAAGGAAGGCTGAGTGTCTGAAAACGTGGCTTTGTTGTGGGAAATGTATTATATAACATGACTTGTCCACAAAATATCTTCCCCTTCTTTTCCTTTCTAGTAAGCGGGGTGAGACATGCTGTAAGTGGATGTTCACACTCAGGGACTGCCCATTTTAGTCTAGACATCAATAAGGGTCTTGGTCACTTGAGGTATTTTATTTTTTATTTTTTTATTTTTATTTATTTTTTATTTCTTTGAGACAGAGTCTCAGTCTGTTGCCTGGGCTAGAGTGCCGTGGCATCTGCCTAGGTCACAGCGACCTCAAACTCCTGGGCTCAAGCAATCTTTCTGCCTCAGCCTCCCGAGTAGCTGGGACTACAAGCATGTGCCACCATGCCTGGCTAATTTTTTCTATATATAATTTTAGCTTGCCAATTAATTTCTTTCTGTTTTTAGTAGAGATGGGTCTCACTCTTGCTCAGGCTGGTTTCAAACTCCTGACCTTGAGCGATCTGCCCGCCTCGGCCTCTCAGAGTGCTAGGTGCTAGACAGGCGTGAGCCATAGCACCTGGCCACTTGAGGTATTTTCGATCCAGTCTTTAAATTTCTATAATTGAAACTTTTCCTGATTGCAAGATTATTTACTTACAGTCCTTGTTTAAAAAGAAATCAAAACTATTACTTGATTTTACTAAGCAGTTAAATTGACTATTACAACATACATATGTAGGTTTCACTCCAACCACCACATATCCTCACAAAAATATGGTGAATTTCTGCAGAGATGTAACTGTGTTTCTCTCCCTTTGTGTTTCAGGGTCTTGCAAATCCCCTCTTTGAGTCCCAAGTGTACAAAAACTTTCCACTTTGGGTCTTGACACTTTCTCTGAAAACACTTGAAGATTAAAGACTGGTTTCTGGGACTAGTACTGCCAGGAAAGCTTTTCCAGCACAAGTAAAAAGCATAGTGTGTCTTTAGTACATCTAGATTTTCTGCAATTAAAGTATCTTTCACCACAATTAGGATTAAAATTATCAAATTAAATCAAACCTAACCCTTTCTAATTTGGCAAAAATAGCACAAAAATAAGCAGTTCAAAAATCACTGTTGTATTCTAAGGAAGGATTCAGAAATTTAAAAATAGACATTGGTGAGAATCAAGAAAAAAATGACAGATAGAGATGCTTTTTACTAATTTCTAGGGCCTGCCTTTTCTGGAAATATCCCTTGGCCAATCTACGGTATTGAAGAAAGCCTATTTAAGGGCATGCCTTCAACTGTTGACTTAGGCAGGCCATGATAAATAGGGAAAACATGACATACGGGTTACAGAAAGAACCATTCCAAAGGACACGGACACAGAAACTGTGGTGGCATGTAAATTTGTGTCCACACAATCAAGCAGAGTAACACAGGGAATAAAGCCAGGTCATGAGCCAAGATGGCAACCAATACAGAAATACACACATGTGTGTGTCACACACATGCAGATACACATACACACAGAGATACATGCATATACAGACACACACTCATAATCATCACATAACATACTCTCACACAGAGACACACACAGGCACAGGCACACACATACTTGAGATGAAAAATCAAGAAAATGGCTTAAAATACTTTTTATTATTGCCTGACTGCTGCTGCCAACAAAAACTTTTCCATGTAATCTGTCCTCACCAACATAGATGATGGATTTAAATAAAGGAGTAGCAGTGTAAGTTGGAAGACAGGAAAAGCCATACTGTAGAGTGGAAAGAGTCTGGCATTGGGATTTACGAGAACAAGGTCCTAAATGCTGGTTTCCAAGTAGTGGTTTATGCATCAGACACTGAATTTAAAGCAGGGTCAAAATTAGGAACACTTTTCTGGACCCTGCCTTCCAGTGGTTTGCTTGGACTACTCAATATTTTGAAATGGAATGTGAAATAGGCTGCTTGGTAGAAAGGTAATTATGTTAGTCCTATTGTCTTATGCTAGGATTCCTGCCTGTCTCATGTAAATAGTTGAGTTTGTGACTCCTGATTTAAATTATCTGGGTCTAAATTTCTTAATTGTAAAATTTTGTGAGTGGCAACTCAGAGAATTCTTCAAGTATTCTTTTAGTTCTAGAATTATTTAGAGACACATACAAAGCATGACCACTTTGACATATTCTGGAAAAGAAAAATGATACACTTTTAGTACAACACCCCAGTCTCTGAGCCAATCAGGAAAATACAAATGGTATAACAGTAAACTTCTGCATCCTGCAGTTCACCAATTGTGTGATATTAACAAATCTATTTTGTAAAGTGCAAGGAAGTCACTAAAGGAAAATAAATCTGAAATGAAAATGACAAGCTAATAAACAACCCCACTGCAACTGCAAAAACAAAACGCCTAATAAATGGGGTGCTGTTACTGTAAATCAATAAATATTGGATATTAAATAGAACATTGACATCTACTCTAAAATGGAAGAATATATAAAAATCCAAACACAGATTTAACCCAGGGACTGGCACGAGCACAGGGCTGGGAGCCTCTGCCAACAACAGGGAAACCATTTCCTTTCCTGTATCTCAACATCTCTCTTTATAAAGTGAGAAATTTGGTTAGATGATTGTTAAATTTTGGCTCTAACCACTTATAGAAGACTACAGCCGGCAGCAATTTCCTCCAGCCTGTGGATTGTTAATCCTGCTTCACGGAATTCGTCTAAATGCAATCCATGCTTGATTTTCTACGTATACTCTAATTGGAAAATTAGTATTGTTTCAAAAGCACCAGCTCAGTCTCAAAATGAGATGCCCTCGGTATGACATGCATATCTAATTTCTTCCACAGTTGCATAAAATAAGAAAGAAAAGCATTCTCAGCCATTCCTGACAGCTTTTATCACGAGCTATTCAACAAATGTTTTCTGTCCACTTGTCCGAGAAAGCTGATTAGACAAAACAGCCGGTGGAGGCACAAAGAACATTCATTATTTTGCCAAGGGAATATGAAAGATATTTAAAATGAATGAATAGCTGACACAAAAATGACTCTTAAAAGAATTGTATGCACAGATACTTTATTATAAAATTGTCGAGAGTGTGGCATACTACACCATTAGAGGCCGAATTTCCGTTACATTATGGGATAGACGTGATTCTTCAACTTTAAATTAAGTGGATCTAATACAGGATTCTATTGAATACAAAATTCTTTGTGCCATCTCCTATAGAAATGATTTCTTAGTAAATCTAGAGGATCCAGAATGTCCAGAGATCTTACTAGTCTCCATTCAGAGAAGGTATCTTGAAGCCCTTGGTTCTCCACTATAGTTTTATGATCAATATGCTCCCTTGAAATGGGATGCAAGGAAGTGGGCGAATGATATGGAGAAAGGACATTCAACTCTCTGCCCCATCCCCTCCAGCCCTCAAAGGAAGGAAGATCTGAGCTTATCTTCCTTCATTTCAGAATTTCATGCTTTCATCTCCTAGAGTGTTCCCTAATTCCATTCTAGCGCAATTCTTACTTTAGCTAAACATTTTCCAATGCATTTTGCTTTCTCTTTTCCCCCTGCCACACTCCAAGCAGTTTCTTGTGCCTTCTTTCTGTTTGACATTGTGTCTGAGACACCTCATTTGTAAGCAGGTGAGGTTTGACTGGGGAGGGAACAAAGGAGTCAAAGAGAAGAATGAGGAGGTGGCGTTTGCACTTCGTTACTGAAAGCAAATCACTCTTCCCCACCATGCCAGCTCCAGTTCACTGGTCTCCTGTAATTGTAGGAAGAGAGGAAGCCAACTCACCTCGATTATCTCTTTCTGATAACGTTACCAAGTAGTACCCTCTAGTATCTTGACACTTTTTAAGGTTAGCTTAACAGTCACCAAGGAAATTTCTGGGTGAGTTTATAGGATTAATCTCCAGAATTGTCTTAGAATCAACACTCTGGCTGATTTTCACAGGTTGATGTTGTTTTTTATTTTCTTTAGATGAGAATTAAAGAGGTATCTGGAGTCAGACTACTTGGATTTAAGCCTGAGCTCTACCACTAAATAGCTATGTAAACTCACACAGAGTATGTGCCTCAGTCTTTTCATCTGTAAAATGGGAATGATTATAACATTTAATTCATAAGTATTAAATACACAGATCCTTACAATTGCTCAATGAATATCAATTCTTACGCTTATTTCTCCATACACCAACAGTGTTTTTAACTAGGGGTTGTTGAATTTACTCACAATGTTAGAGATATCATAACCAGTTTATATATCAAATATTTGAATATTAAATATATGCCTGTCTGTGTCTGACATATATAGACACACACACACACCCCAAATGTTCTCAATAAGAAAATAATAAAACTAAAAATTAACATTGCTTCATTTTCTAAGGGAAGATTCTAATTATTTTCTCAAAAGACATTACCATAGCAATTTTATCTAAAAAAAAGAAGGTATAAGAGAAAGTGCAGTGGCCTGGCTAAGGAAAGACAGTTCTAATATTGATTTCTGACCAGAAAACCATGTTTTCTTGAGATCATCTTCTCTCAAAGGCTCAGTTTCTTCATGTATATACAATACAATTTCATCTTTGGGATGGATTAAGGTATAAATAAATATACTAAATAAAAAGTTGAGGTTGATCCAGATAATCTCCACACTCCACTCCTTACTCACTTTTCTTCTTTTGATACTATAATTCTACTTAGAAAAAAAGAATTAACTAACATGTCCCTGTATAAATATCTCTGCAAATCCCAGTGTATTAATAAAACCATTCCATATACATCATCTCATTTGTTCCTCACATTGACTACAAGGGAATTAAATTCAACTAATATCTAAGGCAGACCTACTGTGTACTTGTTACTCTGCTGTTTTAATTAGCTTCAAAACAAACTGCATGAAATGGAAAAGTAAGTTACTCTTTCTCAGTGGACTCAGAGTAATTAAATAACTTGCTACAGTTCACACACACTATTTGAGTCACCGGCTCAAATACTCTTCCTGTCACTGTCCACATGTCATCTTATGGTGCCATCTTCCCTGGAGGGTTCACCTCTTCATCTTTGCCCCCACATCATTTTTCCAGCTTCTGACTAGGGACATATTGGCCACGATGCACTGTGATGAGTATTTATGGGGCCCTAACCCCTAACCCACTACACTGTGAGTTTCTTAAAAGAATTATCTTTTCTCTTTCACTTTGGTAGATTTGAGGCCTCCCACAAAGTCTATCATAAAATGGGTGCCTAATAAATATTTTCAGAGTTTACAAATAACTGACTGACTTAATGAATGAATACATAAATTTGTGTATTTAATTTGAATTGACTCCTAACTTAGGCTAATCCTCCTCCTTTAGATTTCTTGGTTGAAAGGAAATTCTTTGAGACCAACTTGAAAAGGATATTAATATCAAATATTTTAGAAACAGTCAAAGGCCTCATGAACTTGTGGCATTTTCCAACCATATGCTTTTCATCTCCTGGTTCGGCTGATAGAGTATGGAAGTAATTGAATGGCCACTCTTTTCTAGGATGTCAACATACATTTATCAAGGTTTCTAGGCAGTTTCTCCTTTGAAATCTTAAAAGATGTGACTCTTGGCAATACTGTATAAATATTAGATTATTTTCCTGATTTTTTTTTTTTTTTTTTTTGCTTAAGAGCTATCATTTGATTCATCTGCCAAGATAACTTCATTATGTCCTTCAGGCAATTCAATACACCAGAAATTTGTGTCTCCATTTTTCAAATTCACCAAACAAGAACACCAAACTTTGAAAGAAGCCAGAACAAATCTTTAGGAGAGAGAGTTAGAAGGCAGGGAAGAGAAAGACCATGAACTATTGTGGATTCCCAGAAGCTTGTTAAAAACAGGATATGATATTCTCTTATGATATATTAATTTCCCTCTATTGTTGTTTTTGTCTTTTCTTATTCCTGTCAATGAAGTTTGGACTCATCTTCTTTTTCATACCAACTGCATTTTTGTAGATGTCAATTATAATTCTTAATTACATGGTGCCTTGTATGACAGTCAGTGGTATACATGGTTCATCTCTGACAGTAACAAGGGTACTGTCCCAGGCAAGGCCCCCTTCAACTGCAAGGCATGTGATCTTAAATGTAGGGTTGGTAGGAGTGAAGATTCTGGAAATCTAATATATTTATGACTAAGAGAAAGGAGAGCAGCAGCAGCCCAGTGCCGAGTCAGAATGAACTCTCAGTCAAATCAGGACTGCTATGGCATTTCTTAGGAGACTGAGCTGCTAATTCCACGTAGACACAGGGGTGATGAAGAGAGAAGCCTTCACAGGTGAGTGAGTTGTTGTGATTCCTGAGATATTCATCTGAGTTGGAGCACCCCTGCACTTATTAGCCAGGAGTTTAAGAAAGTGTCTCCACTCACTAGCAGAGAGAGATATTGGGTCAGGGCTTCAGTAGAAGAACCTCAACATTGGGAGAAATTGTCAGGAAAAGTGACAGAAACAGAGGCCTTTTTAGGAAACTCAAACCAGCTCAGCAAAGTACAGATACACTACCAGTAGATTCATGTGGAATTTTTCTGAGATGCCACGTGGAGGTAATTCAGGAAAGTATAGAGCATGGACCTCTGGTCACACGGACTTGAGTTGGAAGCTGGTCCTTAACTAACCAGATGTGTGACTTTGGAAAAGTCACTTAACCTCTTGCATATGTCAATTTGGTGTCATTCGTGATGCTTTCAGCAGCAACTAACAATTTAACACAAAAAATCTGACTCAGATTGACATTTAAAGAGAGTGAATGCATTGGCTCATCTAACTGGAAGTCTTCCTGGTTGTGTCATGGTGCCAAAACGTCTGTAGCTGTTTTGGACTTCCAATCTCATCACTATTAAATTGAGAGGAAATGAGAGATTTGCTTTCAGGATCCTTCTCTTCAGAATGAAGGAAGATCTTCTTTCCTAGGAGCCCCCAAGCAAGCCTTCAACCTGAATTGGGTCACGTGCCTATTTCTTGACACATTTCTAGAGCCAGATGGGGTCATGAGCTAAACATCTCAGGCCTGAGATCCTGAACAAATCACTGGCAAGGTATGGCGTTACTATTAAACCAATGGGGACCTCTCTTAGCGTTGGAGATGGCATCGGTTTCCTGGGAGGTCTTCCGTCTGTGTTGGGGAGAGGTGAATATCAGAACCAAATCAGCTTTCTGAAAAAAGGGAAAAATTAGGAACCAGATAGACAATTGACAATAGTATCCCATCTGTAAAAGGGGTATAAAAATAGTGCCCATCTTGGACATTGCTGGGAGGATTAAATGAGTTAATTCACAGGACTCACATAGCTCAATAACTGTAGTGGTGGTTGTTTCTGTTGTTATGACTATATTATTTTTTCCACCTCCTATCTTCCTAGTTAAACCTACTTGTTCCATTTTTCTGTCCCTCCACCTGCTTTTTTCCTGGTATTTGTGTCTTTGAGTTTCAGCCCACCCTCTTTTAATTGACTCACCTATTTTGTTCTTGACACTAGATTTGCTGCTTCCATTTACTCGAGAAACAAGTGCACTAGCATCATCCTTTAACAATGAAGACTTAAATTTCATCAAAGCCAGCAAACACATGATTCTAGGAACAATGAGGAATACATAACTGAGTAAGACTAAGCCACTGACTTTGCAAAGTTCACTATACTGATGTCCAGCAGTGTGACTAGTATATATGATTGATATTCAGTAAACTTGTTGAATTAAATTATTATCTAACAAGAGTAATGTGTGCACAAATAATAAATATAAAGCAAGTTGTGTTAAGTACAACAGTAAAGATATGAACAGGAAGTGTTTTAGCAGTTGGTAAGAATTGATGTAGAAATATTAATTCAAATTGGTGTGTGATTTGGAAAGGTTTCTTGGAGGAGCTGAAATTTGAGCCAGAGGGTGAAGAATTCTAGCACAACTTTAGGCCAATAAATGTATATGCTCAATTTCCAACCACCAGATGTATTCTTGTACTCCATCTGTCCATTCTACACATTAAATAATTTTAGACAGTTAAACTTTATCGATTGCTTATCTTGGAAACCTTTCTGATTTTAGTTGGATAAAAAATGATGTTCAGGGAAGTTTTCACTAAATATCACATATTCTACCTATTAAGTAATACATTCTGAAACAGAATACCAGATGAAAGGCATTTGAGAAGCAGGATCCAAACTTTCTTTCCACTGCATGTATGTATAATTCCTTGATGAGGCAAGGCAATGTTTTATATAGTTTCCTGCAGTCTGCAGAATTTGCTTTTTCAAGCCATATAACCCTGCTATTTATTATTTCATGTTTAGTTTGCCTACAGTAATGAAAAAGATTTAAAGATAACAAGATGAATACTTGGGGGTTACAGAAAACCTGGCTTCATTTTTAAGCCAGAAATAACTTGTAGCACAAGTTAGAAACTCAAAATAACAGAATGTATATGGAGAAAATCAGCAAAGCTCTGTGGTTTTAACTAAGTGACCATTGCTATGAAAACAACATTGCCACCAACTGGTATAATTTTTTATCATTCATTATCACGCCTAGCAGAAGGCATATTGTATGGGAGCATAGGAAGAGGTCCAATTGGCAATTGTTGTATCTTAACATATTATGCATGTCAGTTAAGAACCAAAATGGATTTCAATTCTCCAGACATTCAATCTTTGTAGTGTATTTTAACAACAAAAGACAGAGCCTCTAGTTCCAAGCATACCAAGTATGTTTTCATAATTTTTGACTCAGTGTGTCATTCTCAAGTTTTTAAAGAAAGTAGGTGGTAAAAAAAACCCTAGCATAGACTAAGATCCATAATGTTTTGACAACATTTATCATAAGTATAATTCCTATCACATGAGATATTTAAAATATTATTCTCATTCTATCATAGACATGAAAACATTTTTAAGTATAAATTAAGAAATATGGTTAACTTCAGGAGATTTATCCAGGGAACATAATCATTTTATTGAGATATCAGATTTGATGTTTTGTCTTTGAAATCTAACCCCAACAACTGAGTTCATGAGTGAAAAAGCCAAGCTGATGTGGACTATACTCAACTACATTCAACAATACAAGTCTCTATTTTTTATTATATAAAATAAGGTAAACATGGTATGTAAGTGAAGTATCTGGGAGGACCTCTTTGTTAGAAGCTCTAAGTAGAGAACATAAAGCTACAGTGCTTTTGAATTTTTTAATAGTTGCCATGGTAATCACTCCACAAAATATGCATAGGAACATTGAGATTTATTATTATAGAAAAGAAGATGTAGAAGACTATGACAAATATCAGCCTGGGCTTTCTATTCTCTGATGTGTTGGCAGAAGTATAGGCACAGTCTCCTCCTCCTCCCCTTCTACCTGATACATACACATCCACGTGCAGTGTGTACACACAGACACAGCACCTGTGGCTTTGACTTCACAATAACCTGAAGATTGCTGGTGAAGAAGAATTCTTATCCATTAGCAAATAAGGCAGCTTGGGAGAACTTGAGTTTAGAATGTTAGATATATTATTCCATCCAGATAGTCTTCAATGTAAAAACAAATTAAAAATTAAATGGACTAAGAACAAGATCCCTCAAGCAGTTAGATTTTGTTTCCAGAGTCCAAACTATCCTTTCCATCCCCATGAACAATCACGAGCTAGAGAGATCTTGAGCTGGGGCTCTAGGATCTTGGGTGGGACATGGAACATAATGTTATCAATATAACAGTTTATAGCTTGTAGAGCGAAAGGTGATTCTTTAAATAGTCACTGAACACATATATGTACTCGGTATTGTTTTAGGTTCTTGGGTTATCAGTTAATAAAATAGAAATTAAATAACTTATCCTTGGAGATTACAGTCTAAAGAGCCAGGTAACAAACAATAAACACAATGAGTACATGGTACTCATTATGGTGATAAAATGCTTTGGAATAAAAGAAAAGGGAATTAGGAGTGCAGATTAACCACATTACTAGCTTACGTAAACTTGGACATTTTAACGTTGGTCTAACATGCAACCCAATAATAAGCCTGAGTCACCTTGCCTCAGCCTCCTAACTCCCTCATTGCCTGTCACCCCTCCTTGGAAGGAGTCCTCCTCCCTCCTGAGGGTGTGCTTTTCAAATACAAACCAACCAATCCAGAGTCCATGCCCTCAACCCTTACTGGGCTATCACACTGTGGGCTATTATACAACTGCCCTAATCATCCCAGAGCCAGGTGCCAGACAACTAGGGACAGCTCCATGTCCCAGAGCCTGCTGAAATTGTTCAAATGGCCAGTCTTCAGCCTGCTTGCCTGGCCTTGTCCATTCCTTCCTGCAGAAACCCCAATAAAGACTCTTGTCCTCCGTTCCCCTCTCTCCCTCTCCCTGTGACTGACCTAGCACTTCCCTGGGTGGCCCCTATGGGGTGGCATGCTCTTGGGAACTGTAAGCAACAAACTTTGTTTTCAATGGCAAGTGGCAGTAATTTTCTAGCCTGCTGGTCTTACTGTAACTCAGATTTTCACCGTATTTTAACACAACAGATATGGAGTATATTAATATGCTATACACTATATTTAAGACCCCATATTTCTAAAAACAGATATGAAGTAATGAGCTGGGTACTCAGGGTAGGACTCCCTGAGAAGGTAACATTTACTCAAAGACTCCAGAGAAAAGTAGTGATTCTCATGGACAATTACGGAAGAGTATCCAGGCAGAGGGATCAATCTGTTCAAAGATGCCTGGTGGTTTGTATCTGGTGAGTTTGAAGAATAGCAAGGAGGCCAATGTGACCAGAGCTGAGGAAGCAGAATAGCTGAATGTAAAGTAGCTGGGAAAGGAGATAAAAGGGCCAGACCAGGGGAAACCTTGTATCTCCTTGGAAAGACTTTGACTTTGACTTCTCACGAGAGAAAGAGTTACTAAAACAAAATTTCAGGGAAGTTCCAAGTGAGAGAAGGAAAATCATTTCAAAGAACTGGCAAAAAGAAAAATTCAATGGAGAAAGGAAGAGTTCTGTAGTTTTTGGGACACAAGCCATCGTCCTATCAGTACTTGGATTGGATGCTGATTTATTCAGTAAAACCCAGGGAGGCAAAACATAAAATTCCTCCTAACAGCAGGAAGAGAAGAGATATGAGAATAAGTCAAGGCTTGGAGTCAAACAACATGGCAGCCTCAGGGAAGGGAAAGTGGACAGGAGAGAAAGGGTCCTGAGCAATTCTGAGAATAAAAATAAACTATTGGGAAATCAAGGGACTTTTTTTCCCCTCTCAAGAGTATAAAGATAGTGGAAATATTCAAAGGGGCAGCTTGAAAAAGATATGAACCTAAGAAGCTGAAACAAAAGTTAGATACAATAGTGTTAAAGGAGACAAATAAGAAAATTATTTTTATACTAGGATAACGTGTTGAGTAATGAGGAAAGATTTGTTGAAGAGGACACTAATTTGTGGCAGAAGACTCAAGAGAATGTTGCTACCTCACCAAATGAGCATAAATGCATCAGAGAAGGGGGAAGGTAATAGAACATGTTAAGTCTGCATAAATGGCGACGTTTTGTAACTCAAGAAAAGACAGGGATTCCTGGAGAAGAAAGTGGAGGAGGAGGAGGAACTCAAGGTTGGCAAATGCTGCACAAAAGTCAAAGGATCAAAAATAGAAAATAGGGCATTGGGTGGTCAATTAGAAAACTGATAGAGACATCGACCAACGCATTAGCAGGGAGGGCTAGTGATTGGGCAAAATCCAGGCCAAAGAAACACAGAGGTTTAGTACAAATGCATACTCTGAAAAAATATATATATTTTTTTCCTCCCCTTTTTTTTCCAGGTTCCTAAGCATTCCTCTGTGGAATATCCCCTATCTTCAGGATTAGATCATAGTGCTTGTTTCACTTAGCTATTTTACAGATTTTGCACTTAAATAAGAATTTCAGGAAAATAAAAAAAAGAATCTATAACCCAAAATAATTAGTTGTATTTGTATCATTTAAATCTTGATTCTATTTTTAGTCAAGCCCCCTTTATTCATTTTAGATATAATTTTTTGTGCCATCTTTCCTTATTTCTAGATTGATTATTTCCAGGGTTTTATTCTTTTATGAATTGCTTAATTAATAATATAATTGCTTTTATTAATTAATTCTTTTATTAATAACTTAATTATTAATTAATTAACATTAATTATTTTATTAATAACTTTTGTCCTATTTCTTACTATTGTATATTATTCCTATTTCCTATTTATATTAATTTCTTCTATTTTATTTGACTTTTTTCTGTCTTTTTCTAACTTGTTTAGTTGAGCACTTAGCTTATTAATTTTTAGGATGTTTTTCTTTTCTTTTAATGCTAAGTATTTCTCTTATATAATTCTCAAAATACACAGAAGTTTAGAGGTATAATATTTTCTTTATTGTTAATATCAAATATCAGGAATAACTTTTCTATTAATTATATAAAGACTTTTTAAAACATTCTAAATGAATGACACTATGGTATCTTATTGTAACTCATTTCTAAATCAATTGATTTATAGTCAATGCAAACTTGTCTCAATATTTCCAAGTCTCTGAAATTTATTGAGACTTGCTTTGTAGTCTAGTATATGGTTAATTATTATAAAATATCTGTGTGAAGAATATGTATTCTCTGATTTCTTAATATAGGACACTATGCCTATCCCTTAAGTAAGACTTGTTAACTGTGTTGATTGAATCATCTATATTCATCAATTACAGAGAGAGAGATGTTAAAAATCACTCACCCTAATGAGGAATTGTGCAATTCCTCCCTGTAATACTGTCAATTTTTGCTTTATAGGTCTCACAGTCAGCATACCATCTGCCCACTCAGTATTTAAATTGTGCATATAAAAAACTTTCTGTTCATTAAATGTATAACAACTTTGTGCTTAGAGTCATTTCCAAGGATATAGGAGAAGAGGGTTTATATTTCATAAAACAGGAAACCCTGGCTGCTCTGCCCCTAGATTGGTTGTTATTAAACTTCTCTCCTTTCCATCATGGAAGAGGCAGGGACAACAGCGTGAGATGAGAGCTGGTGTTTTGGCTCCACTCTTGAAACACAAATTCTTTCTTCAGTACTACGGCTACAGTGGGCACTCCCAGTGGATGAAAGATCTCTTTTTACTCCCTTAAGGAAAATGATTGTGAGCCTGGTGTTGCAGCTGACAGCACACAGGCATGACATACACATGAGATGCTCCCAGATTAAACTCTCAGCCGTACCTTGACTCATTGGGTGATATTGGGCTATTCAATCATCTTCTCTTCATAGCTTTACTCTGCCCAACTCTAAATTGGGGGATTGATGGGATATTGTAATTATTTAAGATAATCCGCAGAACGTCTCTGTCAGAGTTCCTGGAATAACATGGGCACTGAATAGACCTCAGTTGCTATGTATATTTGTTTCTCTCTCTCTCTCATTAGTTTCAGTACAGAGGCCAAAGTTGGTGGTGGTGAGGAAGAGAGACAAACTCCTGGATCTGTTCATGAGATGTGAGAAATCAACATCATCTTTCAGTGGAGTCCTGTTTTGTCCTGGGCCACAATTCCTTACCCAAGGCCGCTCTTAAGTGAAACCATCTTATAACTTAAACCATCTTTTAAATTTCCACCATGGAGAGAACACGCACTGTTCCCACTCATCTCCTTCCTGACTCACTGAGCCACGCATTTGTTCAGACAAACAGGAAAGCAGCATGAAAAATGCTACTATTCGCCATGAACCACAGACTTCCATACTTGATTTCTGTATTTGAAATTTAACATGCATACATGAAGGGAATATGAGACTGTATTTGACTGCTTGAGCTGTCATAATAAAATACCATAGACTAGGTGGCTTGAACTGCAGAAATTTATTTTCTCACTCTTCTGGAGGCTGAAGGTCTGAAATCAGGGACCCAGCATGCTCAGATTCTAGAAGGGGCTCTCTTCCTCTCTGGGGGGTGGCCGCCTTCTCTCTGTGTCCTCACATAGCTGAGAAAGGGAGTACAAACTCCCTAGTGTCTCTTCTTATATAAGCACTAATCCTATCAAGAGGGCCCTACCCTCATGACCTCATCATAACCTAATTATCTCCCAAAGTCCCCATCTCCAGATACTATCACATTTGGGCATTAGGGTTTCAGTTTATGAATTTGGGAGGGACACATCTCAGTCCATAGCAGAGACCAAGTAGTTATTCTGTGTGGCCTTTGACTACAAGAATTTCTAAAGTCGTATTTGCTGTGCATGTTACAGCCCTGCCAAAAAAATCTCAATTGAACCTACTCTTTAAAATCCTTCGAGCAAGCAGTCTATACCAGCTGAAAAGGCAGTTTTTATTTAAAAATTAGATTCACTGAAAATAGGAGATTCTGTGACAGGAGTACAAGTATCCAGTGTTCAATTTGAATCCCTTTATAGAATTCAGAAACTATTTGCATTAAACAAATGTTTTGTTTTTCCCACCAGAAAACAATGGAGAAAGGCATTTGTAGCCCCAACTTCTTTAACTACATTTGGTTTTAAATTGGAACACTTGTAAAAAGTGACAATTTGTAAAGGCAATATCCACTTCAGGTCTACAGTGTTATTTACTGATAATCCTCTGACCTTGCTGAAACTTACACTCCAACTCATGAGCAAGTCCATGCTGGGTAGTCAGGGTATGGGGAAGGGTATAGAGGGGAAAGAGGAAATTCCACTGCAGATACCTTGTTTGTCTCCAAATTCCTATAGGGATATGCCCATCACCTCTCCTCAGGCTTTAGCTCTGCTGTTGAAGGTATTTGTGTGTGGCTGACAATGTCATGTCCCAGTAGGTAGAGGAAATGACTATTGGAAACAGCTTATATTTGACCAAGGAGGAAGAATTGTTTGGTGAAGTGAATGTGACAGGAACCTGGGAAGAAAATGTTCCTCTCGTATATACACTGTTCTCATTTCTATGACAATCAATTATAAACAATCTATCTCAACACCCCCAAAAGCACATGGGTATTTGTCAGGTTATATTTCCTGATTTCAGTTTCAGGTTATTTGGTCTCCAACTAAGTTCGTTTCACTTTCCAGTGTGTTGTTGGAGAGACTTATTTTATACTAGAGAATCTCATGCAGTGACTTTCACAGAATAGATACTCAGTACATTTGTTTTGTTAAACAGATAATGAAAATTTGGAACTTGGAAGAGCCATGTGAATAAGAAACTGTGAACCCTTCCTGTTTTTTCTTCTGAAGCAAGTGCACTTAGAGTTTCTGCCTAACTTTATCATCCCCTTCTGCTTTAGATTAATACCTGAGGCAAAACATTACCAGCAAATATCTATTGAGTAATTACTCCATGCAAGAAAGAGAGCTAACACTTCTAGCTCATAAGTGCTAGGCAATATATTTGACGCTTTTTGTACATTGCCTCATTTAATCTTCAAAATAAGTCTACAGAATGGGAATTTATATTTTTCATGCTACAGAAGAGAAAGCTGAGATTGATGGAGATTAAGCAGAGCTAGGGTTGGGAACTAAGACTTTCTGACCTCAGAGCACTCATTCCAATATTAAAAGCCTCTAAGCTAAGTATCTTGAAAAGATATAACAGCAATACTCATTCTGAACCTCATTGAAGCTCTATAGCCTAATTAGGGAGAATCACAGGCTCATCCAAACTTAGGACTCAAGGGTCTTAGACAGAATCTAATCTAAGAAGTTTATTATACTCACAAGGAAACCAAAGTACAGATTCATACAGTGACTTGCCAGAGGCTACATAGCTAATGTTAGGTGATCTTTCTAGAAATACAGCCTCCTGACTGATAGGTCAGCAAGGTGACATGCATTCTTTAATGCATGTAATATATTAAAATATTTGTGCCATATATTAAAAGTATGCTGGGAAACAAAGATGGTGAGACA
Organism: Mirza zaza; assembly: GCA_008750895.1. NCBI lineage: Eukaryota > Metazoa > Chordata > Mammalia > Primates > Cheirogaleidae > Mirza > Mirza zaza. Next base: position 7,442 of record VSMD01117414.1, on the reverse strand, counting down.
TGTCCCATCTCTGTTCACGCTTTACTCAGGAAGAAAAAATATAACAAGTACTCACAATGCAGTGCTAGACTAGAGGAAGGGAGGAGGGTGCAATATTTGTGAGAGCAGTTTTTTTATTCTTGTCTGCTAGTGAGTTTAACTCAGCTTGATCTATTTAGGCCAAAAGGACTGGTGAAATTCAAGGAGTAGTTAAATAACCAATATACTACAGAAATCCATGTGGACTTTAGGAATACCTAGAATTAGGGACAAAAACAGAGCCAGGACTCTCTAACTTTTCTTTCTACACCTTTGTGTCTTTTAGCTTCACCTCACTTCAGAGTGGCTCCCTCCCCATGCCAGGAAATATGGATGCACACAGGTTTCAACAGGAGTCTGGTCCCTTCATCTCACTGCTTGTCATCCCACTTCAAACTCTTTATTCTAGTCACACTGAAATAATTTGGGTCCCAATGTACCACACTTTTCCACTGACCTGAAGACCTTTGTACATGGCATTCCCTTTACCTCAAATGCCCTATTTCTTGGCCTTGGATAATTCCCCTTTATCCCCAGCTATCAGCTTAGATGTCACTTACTTCCCAGACCCCACAAATCCAGCTTAAATTCCCCTCTGATTCCTAGAGCACCACAGATCTCACATTTGCTAGCCTTTTATCATACTATAGGAACCTTCGTTTTTTATCTGTTTCCTCTACTAGATTGTAAACTCCTTCAGGGTAGAGACTGTTTCTCTCATTCTGAGTTATAATCCCAATTTGTAACATAGTACCTGGCATAAAGTATCAATAAATATTTGATGAATTAGTAAATAAAATAAGTAGGAGATAAATGAAGCAAACCTTCTGTAAATATCCTAATGAGCCACATTCTTTCTGATATTTTCATGTTCAATTGCATCATCTTGGAATGCACGTTCTCCTTTGATGTTTCCAGCCAACCCTTCCCAGAGCAAGAGTCATCTCCTTTAGGAAGGCTTCTTAGAGTTGTTTCTGTTGCTATACTTCATTCTTCAGACTTCCAGATTTGATGGGTTTTCTGTTCTCCTCCACCAGTTTATGAACCCTTCCAGAAGAGACAATGCCTGTTTGTCTTTGCAAACCAGCACCTAGCATTTAGCAGACAAACTCTCCTCTAATACATTGTAAGTAAATGGTAGATGAATGATTATAGCAAGCTATTTAAATGTCTATCCTTAATCATTATATTGACTGTTAGAAAATCGCCTTTTAACATCATTTTTTAAGTCCCTTTTTTATTAAACACTGACCACATTCCCTATGTACACTACTATTCTTGTCTCAAAATCAAGGCACTGAAGTCTGCCTTTTGGGATCTCTTAAGGGACTTGTGAAAATCAATCTCCTACAAGAAATTGTCTTAAGCTTAAAGGTCAACCCACTCAAACATAAACTCACAGGTTTCTTTAAAATTTCTGAAACAAGCCCTTTCTTTTGGAATATGCTTTTCAAGACAAATCTCCTCTTCCAAAGTTGGAGAAGCCACATCAATGTTTTAATTCTGATTTCTAACACTCTCTGAAGTAATTTATATCCTTTCATGTTATGGTTTATGAATTTTAAAAGAGAAAAATTTCATGATCTTTCTAACTATAGTACACTCTGGCTTGTTTTTTTAAATTGCAGAATGGCCTTAAAACTTCTGATTCTTTAAACTGGTTTACTACAAAATAGGAATGAATAAGCCAACCAATCAACAAATTTAAATATCTTCAACTTTGATAATCATGGCCACTCATCTATGGAGTTTGGCCTATGTTCAACAGGACACAGAACATGGTGCCAATGACTATTTTCCACAGAAAACCAATCATGTTAATGATCCTATAATTTTTGAAATATTTGTTCTATGATGATTACATGGTCCTAAGACGCTGTTAACATTAGCTTTTGGGCATTAGGAAGAAATTATTGCAACTTCTACTTATACTTTCCAATTTGAAAAGTCACTGGTCACAACAATGGGAAAAAGAGAAAACAATGGATTTCACACCAATATTTAAATGCTATGGCACAGAAGTATGTTACCTTTGCCCAATATATTAATAATAAGCCAGAAAAAGTCATATAACTCTACCTAACCTCAATGAAACAAATAAATCCTTCACCATACTTAGAAGTAGAGAGAAACTAGCTATCAGGAAATAATAGTGAGGTTTGCAATCTAACCCTCACAAAGTGGACAAATAACTTGAAATCATTTCCTTCAAAGACACCATTGATTGAAGATAATACTGAAAATGCAAGCACAAAATTCAAACATGGATAAGAAAAAAATCAGAGCTGTTATTCTTCCTATTTCTATTAGAATTTATTTATTAGTAAAATAAACAATAAGCTCCTGAAATCTGACAATCAGATATCCAATTACTCACATTAAGAAGACTTTGATATCTGTGGTCATTAACAATGATCCTTACCCTGTCTGTACATTATACCTAGGTATATTCACCTATGGTAGTAGTACAGTAGTACATTTACATGATTTATAAATTAATACCTATACCTAGGTAAATAAATAACTAAATTACAAGCATATATAAATAGCTCTCTCTTTCTGACCCTTCCCTTCTTTCTCTCTCTCTCTCTCTCTCTCTCTCTCTGTACATATCTTTGTATTTATAAATAACATAGGTATATAAAACAAATATGTGTGTGAATAAACATTCTACAAATCTAAAACTTGGACCTGTTAAGAAGGCTATTCCTGAGAAACCATTTTATATGAAATCCTCAGAAATGTGCTGAGTTACTGTAGACCAGGCATTTGCACATAATGATTAGACAGCAACCTATCTATAACATCCAGAACATATAGAGGGGAGTAGATAGAGATGAGGGGAACTAGAATGCCATGAAATGACAAATGCAAACTTTTAGCACCTAGTTGAAGCTACCTTGTGCTTAGGTATTTTTATCAGCCATTATATGTCTTTGTAGGGAAATTTGAGAGATTTGGAAAGTCTATACCTTCCTCTAGGAGTATGCAAATCAGTATCCTTTGCCATTTAAGAAACGTTTTTTTTTTTTATATTTTGTCTATTGGCAGATTTTCATCAATTATATACTATTCTTAAGTTGTAAAAATGATACAGTTGAAATACCAAAGTCCAATATAAACATTGAATATTTCTGATTTTTGGTCATTTTGCCAACAGGTTTTTTGTTGACAATGGATCTAATCAGATTGTCTATATATTTATTTTTTTAATTTATTTTTTATTTTAGCATATTATGGGGGTACAAGTGTTAAAGTTACTTATATTGCCCATGCCTCCCTTCCCCCTTGAGTAAGAGCTTCAAGCATGTCCATCCCCCAAACATTGCACATCTTACGCATTGTGGTTGTATATACCCATCCCTTCCTCCCTACTCCCACCCTCCCGACGCCCGATAAATGTTACTCCTATATGTCCACTTAGGTGTTGATCCATTAATACCAATTTGCTGGTGAGTACATGTGGTGCTGTTTTTTTCATTCTTGGGATACTTCACTTAGTAGAATGGGTTCCAGCTGTATCCAGGAATATACAAGAGGTGCTATATCACCATTGTTTCTTAAAGCTGAGTAGTATTCCATGGTATACATATACCACATTTTATTAATCCACTCATGAATTGATGGGCACTTGGGTTGTTTCCATAGCTTTGCAATTGTGAATTGTGCTGCTATAAACATTCGAGTGCAGGTGTCTTTTTCATAAGTGACTTTTGATCTTTTGGGTAGATGCCCAGTAGTGGAAATGCTGCATCAAATGGTAGATCTACTTATATTGTTTTGAGGTATCTCCATATTCCTTTCCACAGAGGTTGAAATAGTTTTCAGTCCCACCAGCAGTGTAGGAGTGTTCCTCTCTCTCCGCATCCATGCCAGCATTTGTTGTTTGGGGACTTTTTGATAAAGGCCATTCTCACTGGAGTTAAGTGATATCTCATTGTGGTTTTGATTTGCATTTCTCTGATGATTAGAGATGTTGAACATTTTTTCATATGTTTGTTGGCCATTATTCTGTCTTCTTTTGAGAAGTTTCTGTTCATGTCCTTTACCCATTTTTTGATAGGGTTATTTGATTTTTTCTTGCTGATTTTCCTGAGTTCTAAACAGATTCTAGTTATCAGTCCTTTATCAGATGCGTAGCTTGCAAAAATTTTCTCCCGTTCTGTGGGTTGTCTGTTTGCTCTCTTGACAGTTTCTTTAGCTGTGCAGAAACTTTTTAATTTCATTAGGTCCCATTTGTTTATTTTTGTTACTGTTGTGATTGACTTTGGGGTCTTCTTCATAAATTCTCTGCCTAGGCCAATGTCTAGAAGAGTATTTCCAACATTTTCCTCTAGAATTCTAATAGTTTCACACCTAAGGTTCAAGTCCGTTACCCAGCGTGAGTTGATTTTTGTGAGAGGTGAAAGGTGTGGGTCTTGTTTCAGTCTTCTACATGTGGCTATCCAGTTTTCCCAGCACCATTTATTGAATAAGGATTCTTTTCCCCAGTGTATGTTTTTGTCTGCTTTGTCGAAGATTAGTTGGCTATATGAGGATGGTTTTATATCTGGGTTCTCTGTTCTGTTCCACTGGTCAATGTCCCTGTTCTTGTGCCAGTAAAAAGCTGTTTTAATGACTATAGCCTTGTAGTATAGTTTGAAGTCTGGTAAATTGATACCTCCTATTTTGTTTTTATTGCCTAGGATAGATTTTGCTATACGGGGTCTTCTCCGGTTCCATATGAAGCATAAAATTATTTTTTCTATATCTGTGAAAAATGATGATGGTATTTTCATAGGGATTGCGTTGACTCTGTAGGTCACTTTGGGTAGTATAGACATTTTAACGATGTTGATTCTGCCAACCCATGAGCATGGTATATTCTTCTATCTGTTTACGTCCTCTGCTATTTCCTTCTTCAGTGTTTCATAGTTCTCCCTGTAGAGGTCTTTTACCTCCTTAGTTAAATATATTCCAAGGTACTTTATTTTCTTTGTTGCTATTTTGAAGAGAATTGAGTCTTTGATTTGGTTCTCACTTTTACTGTTGTTGGCGTATATGAATCCCTCTGATTTCTGTGTATTTATTTTGTATCCTGAGACTTTACCAAATTCATTTATCAGAACAAGGAGTCTCTTGGTTGAATCTTTGGGGTTTTTAGGTATAATATCATGTTATCAGGGAAGAGTGAGAGTTTGATCTCTTCTTCTCCCATTTGGACGCCCTTAATTCCGCTCTCTTGTCTGAATGCTGTAGCGAGGACTTCTAGCACTATGTCGAACAGAAGTGGGGATAGTAGGCAACCTTGTCTTGTTTCAGTTCTAAGTGGGAATGCTTTCAATTTTTCCCTTTAGTATATTTGCTATAGGTTTGTCATATATGACTTGTATCATTTTAGGTAAGCCCCGTCTATGTCTATTTTGTTTAGCGTTCTTATCATAAAAGGGTGTTGAATTTTGTCAAATGGTTTCTCTGCATCTATTGAGAGGATCATATGGTCTTTGTCACAAATAGACAAACTAATGAATCATCTCAAAAAAGTTGGAAAAGAAGAACAGACCAACCTCAAACCCAGTAGAAGAAGTGAAATCATTAAGATCAAATCAGAACTAAATGAAATTGACAACAAGGAAACTATATGGAAGATTAATAAAACAAAAAGTTGGTTCTTTGAAAAAATAAACAAAATTGACACACCATTGGCTAGACTAATAAAAAGCAGAAAAGAAAAATCTCTAATAAGCTCCATCAAGAACAATAAAGGAGAAATTACAACTGATGCCACAGAGATACAAGATATAATTAATGAATACTACAAAAACCTCTATGCACACAAACTGGAAAATGTGGAGGAAATGGACAATTTCTTAGAAACACACAGCCTCCCTAGGCTCAACCAGGAAGAAATAGAATTCCTGAACAGACCAATATCAATTACTGAAATTGAAACACCAATAAAAAACCTCCTTAAAATAAAAAGTCTTGGACCAGATGGTTTCACACTCAAATTTTACCACACCTACAAAGAATAACTGGTGCCTATCCTGCAGAAATTATTCCACAACATCTAGAAGGATGGAATTCTCCCCAACACATTTTATGAAGTGAACATAACCCTGATACTCAAACCAGGAAAGTGCCACAAAAAAAGAAAACTACAGACTAATATCCCTTATGAATATAGATGCAAAAATTCTCAACAAAATCCTAGCCAATCGAATCCAGATGCTTGTCAAGAAAATAATTCATCACAACAAAGTGGGCTTCATTCCAGGGATGCAGGGATGGTTAGACATACGCAAATATATAAATGTAATTCACCATATAAACAGAAGCAAAAACAAAGACTATATATTATTCTTTATGAGAATATTGAAAAAAAAAAAGAAAGTAGCTATCTCGGAAGTAAGCAGAAGCTTATTGACCAAAAGGAAGAGAGTAATGGTGGTGATAAGGAAGAAGAAAAGTTTAACACATTATAATAGCCCCAACATTCAACATTTAAATTCACGAAGACATTCACACCAAGCATGTTTGAATTTTATAATCTAGAGAAAAGAGAGAAAGAACAAAAGAGGAAGGAAGGGAGAGAGGAAAGAAAAGAAGGAAGGAAATGAGAAAGGGAGGGAGAGAAGGAAAGAGGGAAGCAGGAAGGATAGAAGATACAATAAAATCTAGTAAATTTTGGCAGAGATTTCTTCTGTTATTCCCTCCCAAGCTTTCAATATTGATAACATAGAGCTCAAAACTATGGTAATAAGAAAATAACAATATGTATGTAACAGAATATTACCTAACTTGTTTCTTCTCACTTTTATTTACTTCAGGATAAATGCTCAAAAATTCATTCATGCAACTGTAAAATATGTTAAGATTTTAATAAATTCTTAACAATACATTCTTTTCCACCTTCTTGGCTTCCTTTTAACTAGATCCATGAGAGAAAAACACTACTAGGTCGACCAATCACTTGTAGTATTACTGACAAGAGTCACTGTGAGTTTCCAAAATTGAAATTAAGATTATGAGCAAACTATTTTCTTCATGGGTCCAACAGTGTATCAAATAAGGCAAATAACTACATTTCCATCACTCCAAGGTTTATGAATATGGGTGATATTAATTATAAACACCAAAACTATTCTTTTGGAAATGTTTTAAATTATATTTAGTATTAGTTGAAGATCATTTTCTACCTTTCCACAAATCTAGGCAAAAAAGCTGCTTAATAAAATGTGGTATATGTATACCATGGAGTACTATTCAGCTCTAAGAAACAATGGTGATATAGCACATCTAATATTTTCCTGGTTAGAGCTGGAACCCATACTACTAAGTGAAGTATCCCAAGAATGGAAAAACAAGAACCACATATACTCACCAGCAAACTGGTATTAAATGAGCAGCACCTAAGTGGACACATAGGTACTACAGTAATAGTG